>JACBWW010000030.1:471872-672812 GCA_020086605.1 Lanius collurio | reverse complement strand
CAGCCTGGAGAAGAGGAGGCTCGGGGGGCCCTTCTCTCTCTCCACAACTCCCTGACGGGAGGGGACAGCCAGGTGGGGGTCGGGCTCTGCTCCCAGGGAACAAGAGACAGGATGAGAGGAAATAGCCTCAAGTTGTACCAGGGAAGGTTTAGATTGGATATCAGAGAAGACTTCACTGCCCAGGGCAGTGGTGGAGCTGCATCTCTGGAGGGATTTAAAAGACCTGCAGATGTGGCACTTGGGGTCATGGTTCAGTGGTGGCTTTGGCAGTGCTGAAGGAAGGGTTGGATTCAATGATCTTGGAGGCCTTTTCCAACCTAAACGATTCTGTGACTCTTTGTCACTCACTATTCCCCTGCTACTGTTCCCTCCCCTGCTCCCCAGTCCTCTTTCCCACTGTATCACAGCCTACTCACCCTTAAATCTCTCCTTAGCTCTGAAAAGGAGGTATTTTCTCAGGTAAATTATTAGAGCTGTTCAAGAGTGTGCAAGCCCTGTGGAATGAGGAATAGTGAGATCATTTTTCTTTTTTTTTTTTTCTCTTATAGTGCATTAAACATTGCCATCGTGAAGATGGCAGCATTACTTAGTGAATTTTTCATTAGAAACAAGGTATTTCTTCAGTCTCACAGCCACTGGGGTTTATGTTAAAAATTGTGCAGGAGCTAAGAATGGCTGCAGTTTTGCATCGGGCACTGTCAGGATGTAGCTCCACAGTTGCCTGAGCTGGTGCAGCACTCCAGCCCTGCAATCCTGCCTTTTCCCTTGTGACAGCCTTGATGCTTCTGCAAACACACAGTGATCCACTTAAGAGAACTGAGACAGCCATAAATAGTTTTATCATGAAAAAGGACTTAGTTCTCAGCTGCCTCATTTTTTTGCATGCTGGTGCTGGCTGGAGGGAGGAAGCAGAACTGCAATATCCCCCTGATACAGATCAATTGAAAATGCACCCTTGGAGACACAGACACGAGAGGAACACTGACTGTGCTGGAAGGTTGGTTAACCACAGCCCCAGAGGAGATCCAAAGAGGCTGAACATGCTTTTGTCTCACAGGCTATGATTATCACTAACCAGTAGCATTAATATTTGCAATGCAGTAATCTGATTTTACTCAAATTGGATTTTTTTATCTTATACCCAAGTCTACAGTAAAAGTAACCTATTAAATGCCTGTATTTGACAATCACATGGAAAGTTGTCATGTTTAGATCCATTTATCTCAATGCATGAACTGACACCATCATTTTATCTAGTTTATGAAAAGAAAATATGCCCATAATGCCCCTGAAATATTTGTGGTTTTAAAATAAACAAACATATCCTACTCTATTAAATAAAAATCTTCTTCCCAGAAGCTGCTTGCAAGCTCCACATAATTACAGGAAATAAAAAAAATATTTTTTGCCTACTAGTTGTAAGAACTGTATGGCTCCTCACAACATAAAGCAATATGTGTCAGGTAAAAAATAATCCATGAGTGTTTTATAGACCCATAGTAGTTTAGAGCAAAAAGGATGTAAAAATAAGAGGAGCTAATTATGGCCTCAACAGATAACAAAGAAAACAAAGCTTGTTTACAGCTTACTTTCTCTCCCTGAAAACAAGACAGACAAGTAGGCCAAGGAGCAGATCAAAGAAAAAAGTCACTGCTTGCATCAGGAGGAGAGGAGGGTCTTTAAGATGTGAGTAAATCAGTAGGGAAAATCAGCCACTGACTCGAGTGTAGCCCAAATACTTCCTCTTCATTTACACTTTTGACTGGTTGATTAATCAAAGGAAAAGGCCTTTAAGACACACATACCCAAGACTCGAGGGTGGAAATGTCTCTGAAAACACACAAAGGCCAAACCGTGCTTGGCCTGGTGTCCTTCTGTGTGCCCGCCTTTCCCAGCTGCCGAAGGTGTCGTTCACACCTTCACTCCAAACCCCGCTCCCAGTTCAGTCCCTGCCCTCGAAGGGAGCGCTGCTCACATCCGTGTGCCCTGACACGTCCCACCAGGCTCTGGGGATGCAGGTGTCCTAGACAGCCAAACATCAGCCTCTCCTGAGCAGCCCACAGACCATCGTTCCTCCCAGGTCATCCCAGCTGCCACGGAGACTCCAACCAGACCTCTCCAGTTCCTGTCAGATTGATGCTGAGGCACCCAGTCCCCTGAGCTGTGCAGCAAGTCACTTGTTATACACATCCGAGCAAGTAGGTGCCTTTCCATGCTCCTGAAATGTGCCTTTTCCCTCAAGCTATGTGAGCCAACGAGAGACGCAGTTGCTGCCACAGTGTGAGTGCAGAACCAAAGACAAGTCACTGGGTGTCAGATGTAAACCAGACACCACTCCAGCAGCTACAGCAGCTTCTCCACAGAATTTTTAAACTGCTTTTTGCTGTAAATTAGTAAATGCATAATACGATCCTATGGGTTTAAAAAATCTTAGGAAAGCAGCACACAAAAGAAATACATGCTTCTCACTTTCTGACAAGGCACTTGCAGCATGACATTTTTTCAATTCTGATAGCAACCTATAGAATAAAAAAAAAATGGATAAGCTGCTGAAGTTTCTAAATTTAGGTGCTTTTTCAGATAAAAGCTCCACCTGTATCATTACCTAAAGGAAATGTGTTTCTTAAACCAGAAGCTTTGGCCAAATACTGCCCTGTGTTAAATGTCATCATGGGACAGTTTAATCAGTGTGTTGGGAAGACCAAAAGCCAAATGGTTTTCATGCATACACCTTTCTAGTTATTCAGAAGAAATCATACCGCCTAGAGTCCACAGGAGGGCATTACTGCTTAAGGGATTGCAAACCAGAGACATCTGAGCAGTCCCTTTCCAACACGAGTTCCTATGTTACCATGTAGTCTTAGTAAAACTGATACAAAATAAATTATTAAGGAATTCTTTATATTAATTGTTGTCATTCAAGAAACAACTTTTTCATGCTATTTAATGGGTCCAAACTGCCAAGATGGAAAAGGAATAATGAAATTTTGGAAAAGAGCATGAAGGGCAATAGAAAAACATTATGAAGTCAAAAGCAGTTCATAAGTTATGAATATTTTATCTAAACCCTCATATAAACACATAGTCATATCTTTTTAACTATTTTCAACCTCTTTAATCTAGTTACATGTCTGGTTTCCATAGTCAGCAGGTATTGATTCATTTTTTTAAGCAATTTAAGTATATCACTTGAATTTTTAATGAGTTTAAGTATATTTTTTAGTATAGTGTAATGCTCTAGACTTAGGTCTAGTTTGACTTTTCAGCAGGTAGAAAGCATTTTGAAGCTACAGGATTCCTTCATGTGGACTGTTTGCTGAATTAGTTCTGCATTCACATTGAAGACTGTAATAACATCATCTTAGCCACACGCATTTCACCCAGATTTTTCTAACTAAGCATAGGTGGGAACAGTTGGGAATACAAGGGATTCAACCATAATTTCCCACATCACTCTGAGATACACACACACAGAGGCAAAGATTTTTATTCTCCTAACTTCAGTGAGATATTATTAGACTTTTGGATGCTGCACTCCTACCTAAATCAACACCTCAGGCAGAGCATCATTGTGTGGTTCACAGGGAAGCATTTTGTGTAAAAATGCAGCAGTACCACAAGCATTCCCAGCCTGGCACCTTGCTTTGGTTACGGGTGTGAAAACCCCTAAAGGATGTATAGCTGTCTATGGGAGAGCTCTTGCCTTTTTGGAAAAGTTTCTCTTTCACTCTGTTCTGCTGTTTGCACTTTAGTCTGCATAAACATCAAACCTGTGATCTTACTTTGGAGACTTTCATGAATTAGTACTGATGAGGAGAGGTTTTGTGGAAAAAGATTTAAAAATACTGAGAGGCAACTATATAGTCTTTTGCCTAAAGTCTGAACATGACACTCCTCAGGATAAAAATCTCTACCTTGTGTAAATTCAGATGGGGAATAAAACACTACCCCACTCTTGTATTTTCTTAATGCAAAATAACATAACCTACAGATAAAAAGGTAATAGAATAGCCCACGGGTACTGTTTCTTCAGTAAGTAGTATCAAAGTTTATCTACTAAAGAAAATCTTCCCAGAGCCCTTTTTAAGGGGAGTTTGCTGAAGAAACACACCTTTGTGAAGGGTGAAGTGGAAAGTCATCAGAGTATTGAATTTGCATCCTTTTCTTTGGACTTAAGTTACCATTTTTCCTTAAATCCTGCCCTCCCTCCTCTTCCCCCTGAAGTTCAATTTCTCTTTTCCTCTTTCATCTTTTCACTCTTCTTTAATAATTTATTATTTCCTTTCTTCTCTTTCCTAAAATTTTATATAAAAGCTGGCCATAATTTGAAGTGATGGGATGAAAGGCAGCAAAATACGGTCTCAAAAGTCAAGATTCTTGTGAAGGATCAAAGAATGTAGCAATGCTGTGACAGATGTGAGAGGGGAGAACTTTCACTGTATCTTAGTCTGAGACAGAGCAGGATCCTAAGTTTTGCCAAAAGAAGACCTGGAGCCAGCAACAATCCCAGCCACACTCTGATCTTTTTCACCTACAAATTTTTCATTATGTTTTTTTCCAGTTAAATTAAAATTTACTTGCTTTTCTTTTTTTTCCTCTTAGCTCTTCCTAGACTCCAACTGTTTCTCATTCCACAGAACCTCTGTGGGGTAGGTTTGTGGTGCTTTTGCATGACTGATGTTAAGCTTTGTTTGAACACAGCAGGAAGAGTTGTACTGTGAAGCTCAGTAAATACCTGCCTGAAATTAGCCGTAAGACATCCATGCTATTCAAGAAATTTTAAAATGAGGTGGTGTGAAGTGAGACTTTCTAGACAGAAAATAGCAATCTAGAATTCATATTTTTAATTCAGAAAATCAAAACGCTTATTACAGTTTGAAACATGCTGGAAAATTGAAACAGACTGAGATCAATGGGAAAAAAACCTTTTGATTATTTAAGTATTTCTTAATTAACAATTAGGACACTGAAAGATGTCATGCTATGAGAACAGCAGGATTTGGTGCTCACAGTGTTGTTATAAAAAGACTCTAGAATGGGAAAAAACAAACTAGAAATACAAATTGTCATATTCTCCCCAAATCTGTGAGCTATTGAAATAATTAATTTTTTGGCAGAGATGACTTTTGGCAAAAGTGAGCTGGAGAAGTTCTAGAAAGCTACAAAGAATTGAATCAGGGTTTGGAAAGTGGAATCTATTATAAAATGTGAATTTATGCAGTCACACTCCTATTACAATTACTCATATATCTTACCTCATTTTCAGTGAGAAAAGTAACTTGGCTGACCCAAAAAATTAAGATGCTAACCTTCCAGCCAGGGAGTGTATTCATTTCCATGTCAGCTCTATGCCAACTGAATAAGGTCCAGAAATTAGCCAACAGTTCATGGCATGACATAAGTTTAAAAGTTAATATGTTATTAAAAGTAACTCATTTATAGTTAAATCAGATTTTAAAACAATTGACTTTTCATTCTAGGCATGAGCTAATTGAGGATCAAAATTGAGATCAGAATGAGGCATCAAGGATATTGCAAAGCTGTCCTTTAGAGCTATGCAGTATAATGGAATGAAACCTAAACTCCAGGTAGTGAACATGCATTATTTTTGTGACAATCATTTCCAATTAGGGAAAAACCTCTTGAGTCATGAAGCAGTGCTCCAACTTACACATGTACATCTATGGATAAAAAGTCACAGTTCACACTTAGCTGTTTCTAGTTTGGTCACATTATAAGCTGTTTACTGAAAATCCCTTACTAGGGTGTTGATCTCTCCACAGAACAGGACAATGTGAGGGAAGTGTATTTTTCCTCCATCACAGTGTATTATCTCACTTTTGTGGCATTTACCAGCACATCCAACACTAACATATGAGATTTCCAATTATTCTTGTTTATTTTTCTTTACCTCTTTGAAGTGCTATTAAGAACAGTACTTACTAGGAAGCAATAATCCAGGAGAGAGATTTGCAGATGTTGGTTGACAAGAAGCTCAATGTGAGCTGGCAATGTGTGTTTGCAGACCAGAAATCCAACTTCATCCTGGGCTGCATCCAGAGCAGTGTGACCAGCAGGATGGTGGTGGTGGTGGTTCTTCCTCTCTCCTGCACTCCTGTGAGACCCCACCTGCAATGCTGCATCCAGCTCTGGAGCTCCCATTTAAGAAGGACGTGGATCTGTTGGGGTGAATCCAGAGGTGGCCATCAGGACACTCCCAGGTCTGGAGCAGCTCTGCTCTGCAGACAGGCTGATGGAGGTGGGAGTGTGTAGCCTGACCAGGAAGGCACCAGGGAGACCTCAGAACCATTCCAGCCTAAAGGGGCTCCACGAGAGCTAGAGAGGGACTTTGGACAAGGGCCTGGAATGGCAGGACAAGAGGGAATGGTTTTGTAGTGACAGAGGGCAGGGTCAGGTGGGATTTGGGAAGAGATTCCTGCCTGTGAGGGTGGTGAGTCATTGGAACAAATTACCCAGAGAAGCTGTGGCTGCCCCATGCCTGGAAGGGTGCAAGGCCAGGCTGGATGGATCTTGGGCCAGCCTGATGTAGTGGAAGCTGTCCCTGCCCGTTGGAGCTGGATGATCTTTAAGGTCCCTTCCAACCCAAACCCATCTGTGATTCTGTGACCCTTCAGACTTGTTACAGGTCTCTGAGCCAGCTCTTGGCCAATCTACTGTTAAAGAATTCCTTCACCTGGAAAGCTGAGAAATTGTACATGTACATCTCGACTAAACCTTGCTTTCTGAAGAAGGGGGCTGCAATCAGAAACAAGGACTGCTGCACAGTTACATGGGAGAAACAACTAAGCAAAAGCAAAAGCTTAGAGTGGTAAACCATCAGCAAAGATTCCTGCTAGCCAAGCAATCATGTAAATGCCAAAGCAAAAGGTGAACTCAAAGGACTTACTTGTTATTTTTCACCAACAAGTTGTTGCCAATGCTACACAAGTTGTTAGAAACTCAAAGTTTAAAAACCTGCCTATTATGCCAATTCACCCATCACTTAATACTGAGAAATTCAGAAATAACAAGACCATTGATAAAAAGTAAATACAATTCTGCTATCCCTTAACCTTTTTTGTGAACAGACACTCCAGCATCTGGCTGAAAACACTACACAGTGATCCCTCCTCCAGAGCCATGGGTGCCACTTAGCATACATACCCTTTGACATCAGAATTAAACACACCACGAGCAGCTACACCCACAAGCCTCTGATGCTGGCTGTGATCTAATTCACAACAGGTTACAACACAATTAAATCCACGTGAGGCAGCAGGTTGATACAACTGTAAAACCAATGGATTACATGTTAAATACTCTTGTTTTTCCACAAATGAAGGACTACATACAGAATTATATTAGAAGCAAAGATGTGTGTAAATAAGCAACATGACCTTTGAAATTTATAAATAGAATCAGAACATCTTTTAATTTTATTGACTTATTTGCTTCATAAACAGATAATGCATTTTTATGGCTTGTTCTGATGCTTATCTATCACATTGCATGTTCAGCTCCTGATTAACTTCCTGGGGTTACAGCACAACCAGAACCAGAATTTCTAAAGTACTTTAGCAAAACTTAGTTTTTATAGTAATTTTGACAATCAAACCCAGCAAGTTCTAGAAATGCTTTAGAAAAATATACTCACATTGCTTGATCATAGCGTTTTTGGTTAAAATATCAGAATTCCTAGACCCCACCTAGAATAAAAAGCACTGGGTTAAACTAAGGGGAAGGAAGTTTTAGAGGGAGGCGTTAAGGCAGTCTTCCTAGCAGTCAATTAGGCACTTGAATACCTAATCTAAGATTACCAGAGATGGTTAAAAAACAGTCTGGACAAACACATCATGAATAGACACAAATATATGAAAAGCAGGAGGTTCGTCTGGCTGATCACAGAGGCTCCCTTCACCCTACACCTATTTTATACAAACACTATAGCATGACAACCAACAATATTTTTAGACAATTAGTTCTGAGTACAGCATCAGTATTGCTCATCCCAAAAATCCTCCTGCTTTCAAAAAATCACTCTCAATAAAACCAGTTTGGGCTACTGGAAGTTAAATGGACCCAGGTAAGATTACAAGACTTTATGTAGCAATTTACCAGATTGCAGGTGCTAAGAAAAGCTGTTCCTTTCCCATTCCATAAATGTTCATTCTAAATATTTAGTGAATAAGCTGAATGCTTATTTTTATAAACAGGTGACTACAAAATGTATGGACTCTTACTGAAAAAACAGTAATGAAAATGAAGCCCCTTTTTAGTATGTGGTAGTGCAATGTGCCATGCTTTGCTTTCCAGGAATATTTTTTATCTGTGGAGTATATGCTAAAATATCAATTTATAATGAAAATTCGATTATCTTAATTGCAATAAAGCAAATTATACACTTAATAGGATGTGCATGCTTTTTCCAAGCAGCTTATTGTATTGCCATATCAGTTAAGAAAGCAATGTGCCATCTGCAGATGTTTATGTATGAAATCCTGCAGAGGGAAAACATTTGAACTACGGAACAGATTAAATAATTGAAAATGAAATTGCATGATAAGGTGTTTGACAGGGTGGAGGGAAGCAGCACAGTGGAGGAAAATCCATCCCCATGACTACTGGTCCTTCCTCCTCCCTGCTCACTGCTGTTCGTCTCTTCTTGAATTCCAGAGCTTGTTTTATTCCTCAGCAGCCTTCCTGCAGCATGGCAGATGCAGTACTGTTGGAAACTGGGGATCTGTGGTTTGTTTCAGACAGAGAAGAAAGGAGAGTTTAAGTATCGCTTTAGGAGAGATGAGTTTGCTCTCGATTCTTTTATACAGAAAGAAGATGTGTTTGCTGGCTCTGAGAGAAAAGGAAAATTGTTAAAGGCAGTGTGGATATGACTTGAATTTCTCATCAGGTAAGAAGTCAGAAAATCCATAAAACTGTGACAAAAGTTACTGAAATATCTTTTAAAGCATTGTTTTATTCTCTACAACCTATATTTAAAACTGAATGTAAATTTTCCTTCACATTTTATCTGTGCAATACTTAGGAACTTAATAAACAATGTTTGTAATTGAAACATTTACTGGTCACCTTGAAAGGATGTGACTGTTCATCTTAGCATAGGTAAGAAAATACTTAGGAAAGAAAGTCTTTCTAAAACTCATTTTATTTTAGACCTTTCTTTTGCTTATGAATGTTTCAGGAATATTTCTGCAGATAGAGGAATGAAACAACTAGGCTAATGGGTTTATAATAACTTAGTGTTAAACTCTTACTATGGTAGAGAATCTTTTCCAAAATGCATGGATTGGGGGTTGAAGTAATTAGTTCTTTTTGTTAAACACTCCAATTATGATATCAGCTGTAGTTGCGGTTCAAGGGTGCTGATTCCAATAACATTTATTTATTAGACTAAAAAATACCAGTATGTATTAGAATACAGTTCAACATGCTGTAGTAAATACTAGAGTAACTTATTTTTTTAATGCTGTGAATACTCCAGATGTTTACCAAGACAGGTGTAATTGTTTTATTGCCAAGGAAATGTTTAAATTGCCTTGCAGCATGGCATGCACTCTTTAACTCCCAGCACAAACCAAAGAGTGAAAAGAAATGACACATTTTCCTGGCAAAAAGACAGTTTAGATGGAGAGTATGCCTAAAACTGATGCAGCAAGCAAACTGATTAGGTCAGTACAGGGACTTCTTCCAAACAGAAAATGCCAAAGAAGCCCTACTGAATTCTTGGGAGAGGACATTCAGAATTTGCTATCAAACTGTGTTGTGCATCCATGGAGAAATAAGCAAGCTTAGCAAATAGTGCATAAAATATTACAAACTTGGCTCAGCCTCATGCCCTTTTGAGCCCCTGCAGCTTCTCCTGTTCATATAAAAAGCAGGGAAGAGCAGAGTTTGCCTTTGAAGGTATCAGATCTGTGCCAGCCAGGTAAACATCACAGGCACAGCAAAGAGAAAGATCACTCTTGGGGCAAAGCAGCCAGACTTTAGATCCTCACACTTCTGAAGTGGCAGTAAATCTCACCAGGACAACAACTGCCACTGTTGGTGTGGAGTTACCATTTACTGCCTCTTGTCCTTCCAGCACATGCATCCTTTGGTGTGACAAATCCAGCCAGGCAATTAGTGCTGCTCCAGGAAAATGTGGGTTCCAATGCATTCCAGGAAGGTGGGGGGGGCCTCAAGGCCCAGCCACATCGTCAGGTTCTGCAGGATGGGACTGTGCCAGAGTCACAGTCCCTGGCCTTTCTCCTGGGCTCAAGGCCAGAAGAGTTTTTGGAAGCCAGTGGGCATACAGTGAAGTACCCAGCTCTTGGTCTTGCCCTACTGAAGTAGGGACACCTGCAAGGGACTGCAAAATCTATCAGAGCTACCAGACTTCCATAGCTTTTGCAGCAGGATTGTAGAGTTTTCCATGTAATTAGCACAATATAGCTGTAAACAAACCAGGTACATTCTTTAAGGGAGACTACAGCACTTAATGCTAGCCCTGACCACAATTTAAGTAATTTTTGGGACATCAGGGTCACATAGAGTCACATATACTTACAGCCTCTTCCCACTCCAACATGAGTATGCTGATTGAAAAAGATATTTTAATCAGAATGAGAGTGGTAATAGATGCTCCAAAGGCAAGCATGGTATTTTTTTGGAGTTTTTTAGAATCCTAGTTTGAAACACCCAAACTTACGCCAAACAGAAGTATCAGGATAAAGCAGTCTGGGGTATAACTCTGTCTGGAATATTCACTGAGTCTGTCAGAAAACAACTACAGAATCATAATTCCAGTTTAACCCCGGATTTGGTGTTTAATTTTGTACAAGCAATGAAACCTTTTTTTAATCTTTAGTGATTAAATTATGGCAATCATTTCTATGAAAAGGCTGACAAATCTTCTACACATAAGCAGGTTATTTCTAGTAATAATAAAACATCTACCTATCCCTTCTTTTTGTGTATTCTCTTTAACTTCCCACTGCTTCTTCATTCTCCTTTCTCCACAGGCTCTCATCACCACTACTAGGGGTGAAGAACAATCTCTTTCCATCTAGTTTTCCAATAATTTCACAGGGGAATTAAGGTGAGTTAAAGTTGGGTTTTGAAGGATATATGTGTAGAGCATATATCCATTACCCATTTTCAAATTTTAGAAGTTACTCTTTTCGTACTTCACTTTTCCTTTCCCTGGTTGAGAAAAAAACCCTTTTCTAGCAAGAAAGCTGGTTAGCCTTTAAATTAAGATTGACTTTTGCAATCAATGATAAATTCAAACCCATTAAGGTATTTTGTTGAACCTAACACTTCCTATTAATATTAGTTTTAAAACCACAGCACTGTGTAAATATCAGATTTTTTGCTTGACTCCTGTTTAAGTTAGAGCTGAAAGAGGAATAATTGCTTGTATAACTACAATGTGAGCTTTGTTTTGTTTACATTTTTCTCAGGTTAGGTTTAAGAAAAAGGACATACTATCTTCAATGCATCAGCAGAACAGGAAACTCCCTTTAAAATATCATAGAGGTTTTGAGTGGCATTTGAGCTCAAGCACACATAATTTTGATTAATTCAGGAGGATTGAGTTTATTAACTCACATTGCTTTGTAGTTCCAAAGAAAATATAAATGTGATGTCTAAGCTAGCAAGAGTGAAGGCAGGACCCAGTTCTTCTCTGCTGGTAATACAAAGGCAACAGATTATCCTTACCAGAATCCATTAAAACTTGTTAAATATTCAGCAGAGGCAGATCTTAGAATACTTTATTCTGGAAAGCAGACTTTATCCACAACTGGTAAAAGAGGATTTGTATGAAAATGTCCATACAAGTTTAGTCAGAGCTGCTATCACAGCTATTTCTTGTACATCAGTTATAAATGTGTAGCCCAGTCAGTGCAAAAGCTCCAAAAGGTGACATCAGCCTCCTTCCACAGAGATACATAAACCCACTAATAACCATGTGCTTTCCAGTACTGTAATTAATCATGTGAGATTTGCTCAAAACTTTAGGGGCACTGACTACAGTGATAGACCCACGGTACCCACTGCTTTGAAAGTCTCCATGCAAAGTATATTCTAAATAATGCAAGGTTTTGTCCATAGGTTGGAAGATGCTTCAAGATGGATAAAGCTGTTCAGCATCCCAGTGAGATCCTGGCTAATCAAACTATCTCTAACATTAGCCTTTCTCAGTTCTTGGACTTTGATGCATGCAAACTTTCCTTCATTGCAGAATTCTTGCTTATTACAGCTTACACATTGGTTACATTAGTGGGGCTTGTTGGGAATCTTTGCTTAATTATTATAATAAAGAGACGGAAAGAAGCTCAAAATGTTACCAACATTTTGATTGCCAACCTCTCTTTATCAGATGTCTTGATCTGTATCATGTGCATTCCTGTCACAGTTGCATATACCTTAATGGACCACTGGATATTTGGGGAAGCAATGTGTAAAATAGGCTCTTTCATACAAAGTCTATCTGTCACAGTCTCCATTTTCTCACTGGTACTTATTGCAATTGAGAGATACCAGTTAATTGTGAACCCACGTGGCTGGAAGCCTAATATTTCACATGCTTATTGGGGAATTCTTTTCATCTGGGGGCTTTCCCTCATCATATCCACTCCATTTTTAGTGTTCCACCAAATAACAGACGAACCCTTCAAACATCTGTCTTTCCATAGTGATTTCTACAAGAACAAGGTTGCTTGCATTGAAGCATGGCCATCTCTTACAGAGAGACTGATTTTCACCACTAGCCTGCTGGTTTTCCAGTACTGCTTCCCACTGGGGTTTATTTTTATCTGCTATCTCAGGATATTTGTATGTCTTCGAAGGAGACGTGGTAAAATAGACAGGTTGAGAGAGAATGAGAACAGGCTGAGTGAAAACAAAAGGATTAATATGATGCTGGTATCAATTGTTGTTACCTTTGCAGCTTGCTGGTTGCCTCTCAATATATTCAATGTGGTTTTTGACTGGAACTATGAGGCACTGATGAGCTGTAATCATAACCTGGCATTTACAATCTGCCACCTTGTGGCCATGATCTCAACATGTATCAATCCCATCTTTTATGGGTTCCTGAACAGGAACTTTCAGAAGGATTTGGTGGTATTAGCTCACCACTGCAGATGCTCAGCATCACATGAGGAATATGAAAATATTGCCCTTTCAAACCTGCAAACGGATGCATCTAAGGGATCTCTGAAGTTAAATAATCCCCATATGGATATATAAAATAATCTAACTGCAGTTTCCAAAATTCTGTATTTTGTTGCAGATGGCCTCTTTCTGCAGGTCTTGGTCATGTTACCACCAAGTTTAGATGAAATCTTTGCCATTTAGTTCAGCAAAACCAGAATTATGCTCCCATAGGCATACTCTTAACAGCTACTTTATGATAGTATTAATGCTGATAAACCACTTCCAAGAGTCCTAAAGATCAATAATAATAATAATAAATTATAAACAGTATTAACATCTTACTTTTTTAATCCACAGTTTCCAAGTTTCTGGCATGCTACCTTAACTCCAATCAGAATGTTTCCATTTCAGCTACTGATGGGGATGTCCATCCTAAACACCTGGCTTCCCCCAAGTAAACCCTGAACACTGTGGTATTCCTAATTTCAGCAGCCTTTCACACACTGTTTTCTGGCATTTTTATTTTCCAAACTACAGCAGTACCTTGGTTTATCTGCAATTTACAGGCAGTTCACACTGTAAGGAAGGCCCTTGAAATTATCCTAAGTCTACACTACCATCCTTTCAGCCCCCTCATGCAGTTTGCTTTGGTTTAGTACCAGTTCAGCCCAGAAATTGTATTTTAACAAGGGAAAAGGCTAGAGCTGTTTTTTTTTTTTTTTAATGAACTCTAAAACAGGACCCATTTGATGTACTGCAAGTTCCACTCAGAATTATGTTGTTCAAGATTCAATACATATTTAGCATTATTTAGCATTTCTCCTAAAAGCATTGCATTCTCCAAACCACCAGTAAAGATTATTGCTTTCTGTTTTACCATCATCACTGGTCCTTACAACAGACCTTTTAAAATCTGCATTATCAAAAAAACGCACTACAAATTTGGAGTAAATTTTGTTTTAGCTACTTACTCAGATTTTCCTTGGAGTAGAAAATTAGGTTTGCATTTTAATTTCAGCAATATTTTTCCTCACATTTTTGTACTAGCAAGAGGGCACACTTGAGCAGATGTGGTCATTTCTGTCCACAGAAACACAGTTTCTGTGTTTGAAAATAGTTTCTTTTGTAACACTGTGCAAAGAAGCCTAAAGGTACAATACTGAACACAACTTTTTCTTAAACTAAAACATTTTAAAAACCACTTTCCAGTGTGGCCATAAAAAACCAGCCAAACTTATTCTTCATTCATGATATAGTGACAACATAAAAAATCAGTTCATATTGAGCTGTTTAAACACAGTACATAGAACACTTTAGTCCAACAACTCACCATGTTCAAATTAAATATAAATAATTATATTTGTACTGCTAAAGCCCCTTCTTTTCTTTCTTCTGAGTTTCAAATCTTCTAACACCTGTACATAAGATTTCTGGTAAAGTATTTCTTAGCAATTTATCGATGCCCTACTCAAGCAAAAAGAATTAGCATTCAAATTATAATTGGCTCCTTTTCAATTCACCTTAAGGCTATAAAGTTCTCTTGGAGAGGGATCATCACTTTCCATCACCATCCAGTTCCTAAAGGATTGGGTCAGGTCACAGTTCTCTTGTTACAGCATTAGTTCAGACTGTCTGCACCACTCTGCTCATCCCAGAGGCTCTGTCAGAAGAGCCTCACCAGCTCATGCATCTACTCAGGTTTGTTAAGTACCCCCTGAATCTCCTGGTGCAGCCCCATCACAAGAGCAAGTATGGCAGAATTAGTGAGATGCTAATCAAGTATCTGAGTGATAGGTAAGGATTAGCTTTGGTGTAATTTAGGGGGTTTATCAAACTAAATCAAACAGTATGCATTTGGAATCTATTACACAAACCTTAAATACCTGCCTTGTGCATCATGGGAAAGAAACTAGGAGACAGAAATACCTAATAAAGGCCAATGATCAGACTGTTGAGAGTATCTCAGTATGAACTCTTTCCATGAACTCCAGCCCAGGTCACTGGGCTGCCTTCACTGCTGATGCACATCAGCTGTTTCATCTGCACAACAGGCATTTAATCAAGTTAAAAGCAGTAACTCGCAGTCAATGACTCTGGGGCTGTGCATGGTCAGAGGGGCTGTTTGTGCTTTGGTGAAGGGGAGTGGACGGAGCTGCTTCTCTCATCACTGAGACTTCTGGGTAACAAAATGATTCACCATCCCCATTGCACCTGGCTTAACTGAGAGCAAATCTGATCCAGGAACTTTGCTTTTCTTGGGGATCCCAGTACCTATACAGAAAGCCATCTACTCCTGTCAGAAGGTCATTCATTGAACAGCATTTTAACAGATGCTGGTGCCACACCTGCTAGAGCCTGGGCTAACAGCTGGATTTGGAACACAAATCTCTATCACCCTCTTCCTCATGTTTAAGTACACTGTTTACAGCTTCAGGGCCCATAATAAAAGCATTTTACAAGCACATGAAATTCACAGTTTACTCTAACTTATTAATACTAACAAAACAGTTCAGATTACACTCATTGGCAAATGTCTCAGACAGTATTAAATGTTTGAATCAGGCCCAGCTGAGATTCCCATGCATGAACTTGGCCGAAAAGTCTCAATTGCCTTCCCATCCCATCCCATCACCCAAGCATGTTCACTTTTACAGCAGAGGTAGTTTTAGTATCATGTCCCAAGTGGTTTAAATACAGGCATGAAATGCATTCTGGTTGAAATTGTGTGATGCTGATAGATGGTCTCTCTACTCTCTCTCCTGAGAAGTGCTTGGGCAGTATGCATTAGACAGGCAAAAAAAAAAAGAAGATTGCCATCACTCTTTGTAATACCAGTTGTCTACTCCTGACATCCTGATCAGAGTTAAACACTGAATTTTCCTTCCAGTCTGAATCTTGGTATAAGATGGTTCTTCATTAGCAGGTGGGAGCTCTCTGAGCAATGACACTGCTTCAGAATCCAAAATGAACAATAATACTTGTGCCTTGATTTCATTTCTTTCTCACACTTTCATTTGACTCAATTGCTGATGGACGCTCCATTTCTGTTCTGAGCATTCAGTCATCAAGTATCTCTCCTTAATGCTGCACTTGTAACAATCATTGTTAATGGAACAGAGGATCCTCGCTGTCCCGAAGACATTGCCCTCAGCACTGCATGTTCTCTCACTAAATCCACTGGCTTCCTGTGCCTCCTGAGACTGAACTTCCCAGCAAGTCAGTGGGAGTCAATTGACTGTGACAGGAGTATGAACAAAGAGTAGTTGTTTGGTTTTAGAGCATAAGTCTTATGGACTCCAACACGGTGTGTGGCAGTGGTAAATGTAACTGCAATATGTAATACTTAAAGATTGCTCAAGGTAAACTAGCAAATGTTTCCCTGTCTTGGGTAATGCTGATGACTTTATTTTCCCTTGTTTTATTGGTATGGCAAGTAGAGAAAATACTAACAGCCTTTCTCAGCAGCAAGTTGTTACCTGATGCAACCAGCTGGAGGACTGTGAGCTTCCTTGGGGGAAGCAGCACCATGGAAGAACTATGGAAAGCTAGAGGGGAAGCCTGAACTCCCACATGTTATTCCAGTGTGCAAAGTCTTGGTTTTTAAAAAATAAAAAACTGCGTCAGAGCTTTGTTTGAGTGGTTTGGTCATGCAGACCAGACCAGTATATTTATAAACTTCTTATAAATTTACAAACTTGTAAATGAACTGTGTCCTTACATGGCTGTGTATTTTATGGTTGATTGGTCTCACTTTAAGCACATATAACCAGGGTTGGATACTTGGGAACTGGCATCCACTGTTGAAATGATTCCATTGAACAAAGAACTCAATTGATTATTGATGTAATCCTGTCTGGGTACAAAGGCAGTGCCAATGCTGTGTGTGATTTAAAGACTGATTTCTCCCTTTGACTGACAAATAAATATTACTCTGTATAAAACCATCACCCTGCCCAGCTGGTGAATTGTACTGTCTGTAACTGGGATAGGACGCTTCCAATTCAAACAAGGCACCAGAACAACCAAAAGGTGCAAAGAAACATTCAAGGGTCCAAGAAAGAACCAGAGCCTGCTGCAGATTGAAGGGATGGCCATGGAGCAAACAGAGCAGAGCTCAAGGACCCGAAGGTACTCAGGAAAGGACCTGACCAGACTTCAGATGTGTGAGGGAGCTGCTGACCCAGTGCAGACAAATGAGAAGGAGGAGAGGACACAAAGACTGCTCTGAGGAGAACGGGTGACCTCCAGAGATATCCTGACAAACCCAGAGGGGTACAAAGTACGCTCCAGAGATAGCAGTGTGCTAAGGTGATTCTCTAAAACACCAGGATGAGCTAAGAGAAGAGGAAAACAAACAAACAAAGACACAAAGAAAAATTAAAAAGCAACAGGGTACGTGACAAACAAGAAAAAATTTCAAAATAGGAATAGCCAGCTTAATAAAAGGAGACAGAAAAATTTTAAAAGCTAAGGGGTACAAGGCAGAGGAGGGAAAACAAATGAAAACAGGGACAGAAAAATAGATAAAAGCAGACATAGAAAAGCAATTCAAAAATGAGAGGAGAGTAAATCTGTAGCAAAGCTTTGAAAACCCCACAATGAAGGTCAGACAGGCTGCAGAACTTAGTGAAACCTCATAGACTCCATAAACAACACTGTCCTTTCAATTCTATGCTAATAAGACACTTAGAAATATTCCACAATGGCAACTGTAGAATTATCTTGTCTGCTATCACTCATTTTTAAACAAGGTTCCTTTGGTTTCCATGCAAATGCACTGACTGATGCCTTTTATTTCATTTCCATTTCATTTCATTTCACTTAATTTCATTTCTTTCATTTCATTTCATAGATTTCTCCATTAGTCACAGGCTATTTACATAATGTGATGGAATTGGCACCTGTGTGGAGCTATTCTCTGCAGAATTCACTTCACCCTCATACCTGGTGAGGAAAACCTGTTAATTCATGTAGATGTCAGGATTGTAACAGCTCCATGAATTAGTTCTTTCAGCCAGGAATGGCTACTAGAGTCACAAGAAGCTCTGAAAGTTCCTTCTGAAGAGAATCTCTCACCCCCCTTGGCAGCTCCAGTTTTGGTTGCAGACTCCTGCAGTGTTTAATTGCACGGAATCAGACCCGCAGTGCCGGAGGGGACTGGGAGAGGCCATTTCCCAGGCACACCTGCAGTGAGTGCTGCACAGCCCCCACGTCCGCAGGCTCCCAGGGCACCCTTACATTTCCCAGCACATTCAAATCTCTCCTGTCCTCAACAAGGGCCAACAGATTTGTCTACTAGCAAGTTACAAAGTGACTAGTTTTGGGACTACAATAGTTTGGATGGTATAGTTGTGTCAGATGATTCCACGCTTTAATTTCTATCTTGAAACCATCTCAGGATTTGCCATCATTACAACTACTAAAAACCAACCCATGACCGTAGTCTGATCATATTCCCACATTTCCTGAAGTAGCTGGCCAATGGAAGCTGTTCAATTGCCATCAGATTATTTGGTTTGGGGGTGGGAGTTTGGGTTTTGTTTGCTTTTCAAATAAATGCAACCGCTGTTTTCTTACATATGGAAAGTAAACCTAGGCAAGAATAAAAGTCAAGCATCTTTGTGTGGATTAAAAAAAAGAAAAAATAAAAGAGATCCCAGAACAGTTTGTCCAGAGCCAATTTCCCATTCGTCTGGAATTTCCTCAACAAAACTATCTAGCTGCCTCTTTTACACAACCACAGGAACCTAAGAGCAACTGTTACCTTGCAGTCCTTACCCATTCCCAGCACCTCCTGGGCAGATTCCACTGCTAAAGGAGCTCTCTTCAGCTGCAGGAACGAATGCCAAACAGCCTAAGTCTTGGGGAAGGGGCTTGGCTCTGAGGTGGCAGGAAAGGAGCTGAATTTGACCGAGCAGAACAGAGCTGAGACAGGACCTCAACGGAGCTCAGACCCTGGAAGAGACTCAGCAGGTTCTGCAAGAAAATGGAGATACAGTTTACAAGTCTCAGATTGTAACAGCATGTAAAAAAAATAGACACAGAGATAGATGTATCTGTGTGTATGTGTGTGTGTGTTTTAAATTCAACACATGGGCAGCTACCTCGGCAGCCACAGAAAAGATTGTATTTGAGCATCATGTGTTCACAGGACATTTTTACAAAGAAAAAAAAGACACAGGAACCATTTCATATTTAACTTGCACAGGTGGAAGATGCACACAAAAACTGCAGCCATTCCCAGAGAATTACCAGAGACAGGCAGTCCTTGCAGGAGCACAAAGCCATCAGGCACCTGAGATGTCAGCGAGGCACTCCCAGCCTCCTCCCGTAAGGCTTGGGAGCTCTTACAGCAAACAGCAGGGAGGGCCGAGGCAGCAGATTGCTCCAGCTGTGCTGCAGGATGAGCACTTCACACCCTCACTGCGTGGCTCTAAGTTTATTGCCTTTTGAGGACCTGCAAAGTAAAGGTCAGAGGGACCTCATCACACCCACAGGGTAAACCTTTGGGAGGCAAATTAGTCAGCAAATAACCTCTTTTAGATATGCAGTCCACTATTTCACTATTTGTAAAGAATATCTTTGCCAGTCAGCCTAGCAGTGCTGTCAGCCTGGCTTCATACCCTGTCCAGCACACATTTATGTTTGTGCATTTCAGAGGGCTTTAAAGTGTCCTAGTGCTTCCAGCTCTTTATTCCCGGACCTTTCTGACCTTGTGAGCAGGTCAAGTTCTCAATTACACCAAATGCACCGTGCACTCCTGCCCTGGGTGGAAATCAGAGGTCTCCTCCTTGGGACTGGTGTCCTTCATGTCAATCAAATACGTGTCCAAGGCAGCCCGGGCTTTCCCCTGGAATTGTTTCTCAAGGCCTCTTGCCGCAGGCGCCGTCCGTGTCCTGCTCTTTGTGGCGGGTGGGAACGGGGGGAACGGTGCAAAATGTCACACTCCAGTGGGTTTGAATGCCACCATCCGTGTTAGTGACTGTAAACCTGATCCCAAGAGAGCACATTCTCCAGGGGCATCCACAACCTCTGGGCACTGCAGAACCTCCCTCTAACCTGGCAGGGTCAGAACCCCAGGGCTTGTCAGACAGAAACCCCAAAACCTAAGGCATATGAGGGTATAACCCTCTTTTGAAATGCTCTTTAGTAACTAAACCAGCTAAAAGTTTGCCTGTATTTAGGCATTTAAACAAAACCATTGACAAACTGCACTGAGTAGTCAGCTGAAGGAAGAGAAGTCCCGTGACTGGCTGGGAACAAGATTCCTGGATTCTAATTAAAGATGAACTTGAGACTCCTTTAAAAATTGGCCACAGAATTAGCATTGAATCCAAAAGCAAAATCTGAGTTGACTGAAAGGTCAACAAACACAGGGAGATAATTACTGCTTGATGTTCCAGGAAACCCAAGCTCTAACACTAAATTAAAAAAAAAAAAAAAAAAAAAAAAAGCCTTTGATGAACCATAACAAAAACTTTCTTTCTTCCCATCCCAATCATGCGAACAGACCAGACACAGACATACTGAGGGCATTATGCAAGAAAAACCCAACAATCGTGGAAGTTCAAATATCCTGTTAAACCTCACATCTTTATTCACTGACATACACAAAAAATCAAATATTTCAAGGGGAAAGCTGGGGGGTTTTGTTATCATCATTTACTTTTCTGACTTACCAATTTACGGAGTTGATTGGCTTTTGCTTTGAGCCTTTGCCTCTTTCTAAAGAAAAATAATCTCTGTATTAAGGTTTTAGGAGTACTCAAGTCATATTAAAAGGCTGAGGTGAGTGTTAAAATACTGTCAGTGTGTTTCTGCATGGAGGGGATCTGCAGCAGCTGTACAAAAAGCATCTGAGAATAGCAATAGCACGTTATGAGCAAAAACAAATTAGGAACAAAGAAAAATTGTGAACAGTCAAATTAATTTAATCAAGGGTTACTGTACATCTGCTGCTAAGAAATAATAGCTGCTTCTTGTTTTCTTGGAAAAGCTCAAAAAAGTCGGCTGCTAGTTTAACAATTAAGTAGAATTTTAAAATATACAGAATGACTGAGCTGTTGAGGATGTGAAGGGGCCTCTTGATATCATCTAGTCTAACCCCTACGCTCAGCAAGATGAAATGCTTTTCCTGAAGTATAATCATAAATTTGCCTAATTAAAACTTCACCAGAAAGCTGCTCCTGGGTGAGTGGTGTCGCTGAACCACTGCTGACCTCACTGGGAAGTTTGGTACTTCTCCAGTTCAGGATATCCCCACTCTGAAGGATTTTTTTTTCTCTCTGTCGCAGTTCATGTTGCTGACAAACTGGGAGCTGAAGTCTCTCAGAAAAACAAAAATCTCCCAGAGGAGGCCACTTCAGCTGCCAGCATGAAGGTAGCAGTGAGCAGACATGATGTGTGGAGCTGCTGATAGAGCAGGCATGAGCCTGGTATGTCTGGGCAGATGTGCAAGCAAAAAAAGAATTCTTTAATCCTTTTTTTCATGCAGCAGACCAAAACAGGGCTGAAATCAATAGAAATTCGTTTCCTGTCCCCTTCATCTCTGGGATCCTGATGAGTTTGGAAGTTAATATTTCAGTACACGGTACAGATAGAGAAACAGACACCAGCAGAACTGCCTTAGATGACCAGAATCCAGAGATCCTGCAAATTACTGCCATCTACATTTTACATTAAATGTATCTAGGGGATGCTTGTCAAATCTGATCTTCATGAATATGTGTCAACCTTTTATAGTGACTTCATTTGCTTTACCTTGAGAGCAATTGAGCTGGTCCCGAAGGCAGGCATTACTCACATACCACCTTTAACAATCAGATTAGCACCGTGGTGTTTGCTCCAAAAGCTGGAGCCCCGGTGCTCAGCATTGAAATGAGATCTCCTGAACACAGGCACAGCCTGGCCACAGCTCCAGCCCTGTCTTGGAGAGGTCCATGCTCACCATATGCTGCTCCTGCTATGCCTGTGCTATTTCTAGCTTCCAACACTATTGGAATTGTGATGAAAAGATTTATAACTAAGGCTTTGATGCCAAGATGTCTGCTCAGCACACCATAAACCTTTTTTGCAGGTAGTTGAACCAGTACTGAGCTATGCAGACACCACAGTATAGGTTCACACACCTTGCTCTATCTATCCAATTCCTTAGACTTACTTTTACCCCTTTTGCTTTTTTTCCTGCTCTTCTTGCAAACCTGTGTGCCTGGGTTTAAACTTGTTTTGGCTCTGACATTATTTAACCAGATGGAAAGAAAGTGAACTTATACTCCTGACAATGAAATGAGTCCTTCACTCCTTGAAAACCTCATCCCACCACTTAGCCACCACCCACCCCCAGCACAAGGTGCCAATTCTGCAGCACAGACAGACCCTGTGCCCACCACCCCATGCCCAGCCCTCTGGGCACAGCTTCCACATAAAGGCAGGTGGAAAACCAGGTACTGACAATTTCTTCTAATCAAAAGTTGCCTGCATCCCAGTGTTAACTTTAGGTAACACTAAAATAACAGTTCACCTAAAAGCATTAATTTCAAAATAAATTGTTCAAAAGAATTTTTGGTAGGCCAAGAGCTCCTTTCAAATCAAATGATAAGGGCTCTATAAAACCTTTTTTTTTTACTCTACTGTTCAGCATTTAGGTTAATCTCCTGTCTAGTTTTAACATCTCAGCAGTCATCCTCCTGCAAAAATGAGCACTTTGCAGCCCTAATCAAAAAGCCTTGAAAGGCTCCAGAATTCCCAGGGGGTGACAGAGGTACAATGGCATTCTCCTTCACACAGTGATGAACTTTCTTAAATGTCCCCAGCTGCAACCAAGACAGAAATCTGGCTCACACAGCACTGACTTCAGTGCACTGAGCACATCAGAAATGAACCACGGTGCTGCCAGGGGTAGGAAATATGTTATTATCTGGGATGGTTACAGAGAGAGAAAGGTTTCTCCCAAGCTGAGTTTCCAAAATATACACAGGAAATGGATTACTCCTTTCTCAGAGCCCATCACCCATTTCTAGAATCCTCCAGTGCTCAGCTTGCTCTACTTGGATTTTCAGTTTCCCTTTCTCTCCTTCTCTCTACCACTCCCTTCGTCACTGGGAAAGAGCAGAGATAACAGTTCTCACAGGATTTAGCAAGCATATCTACATGATGCAAGGACCCAGCACCAGGATTTAACAACCTGTAATTCAGGTTTACCAAACAGGACAGTGAAAATCGAAGGTTTGATTTGCAGGGGGAAAAAAGCAATCAAAACCCAAGAAAAAAAAAAAAAAAACCAAAACAAAACCAACACAACCAAAAACTCTCCCAACCCCCCCAAAAAAACCCTCCAAAACCTAAAAAACCCCAAACAAACCAACAAAAATAAAACCAAACCAAACAAACAAAAAATAAAAAAAATCACACAAAAACCACAACAAAACACTAATACACTCTGAAACTTTTACCAGCCATCATATCTAGATGAAAAAAGTTGTTTCCGTTCACTTAGTTAATTATTTAATTAAAAAATAACTACTACAAAGCGCTGGAATCAAAGGTCAGATTTTGGCACCATTAAGCAAGTCCTGGGATTTTTAGTAGCAGAGTCCCTGCACAGACAATTACCAAATACCAGACTCATCCTTTTCCTTCACAGAGATTTTGACAGCACTGTGCTTTCCACAGCACATCTGAGACACTCAAGAAACACTGGACCTGCAGCACAGCACTGTGCAGGAATTCCTCAAAAGACATTTTCCACCTTTTTCACCTCTGCAGAGGTGAGGCAAACATCAGCCAAGGGAGCTCCCTGTATCACCTCACCACTTCCACCAACAGGGTTAGCAAAGTCCACCTCCACATTCTCAGCCTGGTCTCACCCATGGCAGTGGGGCTGGGTCAGCAGAGCTGCATCAGCTGGAAGTTTGGATCAACATCCTTGTGATCTCCAGCTCAACATCAGCTTGAACCTTCCTAGGGAAATCAGTGTACTGCCAATGTGATCAGACAACTTTTCCCACGCACAAATTTTGCTCTTTAAATACTTTCAAAATATAAAGTTTTTTGATATCACAAAGAATACACGTTTGCAGATCAGCTCCCTCATTTTAAGTGTAACAAAAGGTCAGGACAAACTCAGCTCTAGATCCCTGCCCAGGTTTACTTATTCTGCTTTGAATCCCAGCAGTGCCTGTGAGGACCAGCAATCCCTTTGTGCATGTTCCTGGAGTACCTGCAACATTTCCTGCACCAGCCCCGTGTCAGCTCTTCTTCCCAAGAAACCCAGACCTCTGTTTGCCAAATTGCCACACCTTACACCAACACTCCTACAGACAGTGTTCAGACACTGTATTATCAACAAATTCATACAGCTGCATTTAGACAAAACCCTAAAGAGGATCCAGACCAGTTTTGTGCATGAGCTGCCCGAGCTGTCTGCACAGTTCCACATCATGCTCACTATTCTGTCAGTAGGTCTGAAATTTCCATGTATTTTTCTCCAAGTGACTTCAATGGAAATACGAAGAGCCTAAATTTATGAAACAATCAGATTATTTCCTTGGCTCAGTTTTGAAAAGAAGGGAGAAAAATAATCAAAAGTCTCTCCCCATCTCACTGTTTTATTGTATTGATATTTTGTCTTGTTATCTCTGGGGCCTCAGTCACAAGGCTTGGTGGAATTGCTTCAGTCCATAATAATTACTTGTCTGCATCATAAACCCATTATGGCACAATCTGTTATTACTGGCATATATTGTCATTACTGTCATTACCTGCCATCCTTGTTTGGCCAAGCCAGCAGCTGTGGTGGTTACACCAGTAGTACAGGCTGGGTTGGGCAGCTCAGATAACACAGCAAGTACCTGCACAAGGCAGATCTAGATGGGAGAATTGTTCACTTTCTTTGAAATAAAAGCAAATCAACAAAAATTTAAGAGGAGCACTTATTTTATCACCATATTTTCTGTGAGTCTTTTATGGGTACAAACTATTTTTGCGTTGCAGAAAATGAAGGCAGAATTATGCTTGGGTTGTATCTAATTAATTTTTCATACTAAAACCTTCTTGTTGCCAGATGGCTGATATGTGGCCATTTAGAAACCAGAAGGTATCCGTCAGAAATCAGATAAAGCCCTCAGCTTTGTTCACAGAGCCCCTTTTTTACCTGTGGCCTGGCTAGACAGACTGTACTGTATAACTCTGAACAGGGAAGTCATTTAAGAGAAGCACAAATCTTTGCAATTTCAGTGAATCTCTCTGGACTTCAGAATTATTCTTTCTCATTCAAAGCCATCATACTCCAGGGTAAAATACAGCAGGGACAGAGCATTAACCCCAGAGTTATCTTCCACTGTGTTGAAAGATCTTTTTGTCATCATCATCATCATCTCGCATGGGGTCCTTGAGAAAGAGCCTGGGTCTGTTGTGGCTCCCTTTGTCACCTCCAAGGCAGAGTTTCCTGGAAAAGGAAGAGCATCCTCACCCTCACAGAGGGCAGCTGAGCAAGGGACAGAGAGTGCTGTCAAATCCAGCACAACCACAATCCAGTCCTAAGTTTGTCGATGCCTGTGCAGAGAGGAGCAAAACCCCAAGTCCCTCTCACAGGTGAAGCCTGGGCTTGCACCAACAGGGCAAAGGCATTTCTGTCCTGCGTGTGCCAACTACCTGCTGGCTAACATTTGACAGAATGTCACACAGAAAGGAAAAAACTGCTCCTTAATTATAGACCTTCTGTTGTTCGACTCAGGGGTTTTATTAAAAGGGAAAAAGCATAGAGAGCAGTTAATCAGCTGCTCTTAACAAAGGAAGGTCTGGAGACTGATTTTTCAAGTGATTAGTGGTACAAACACACATTTTCACAACTCAAAATCTTTGCATTTTTATCCAACAGCTATTTTCATTAACCAAGGAAGGATCAGAGAGGGACAGTTAGCAGCCAACACCAGCCTCAAATATTAATAGCTTTATTACCACAGCATACAGATTTAAAAACCTGTATTGCAGCTCTGTTCCCATAATCCCAGGAGCTCCACAGGTGCAGCTTCATTAGAAGCAAAGGCTGTTGCTGTACTTTTGCACTTATGATTCTTTCATGACAAGACATCACCTGCTGGATAAAACTCCTCCCAGCTTCGCCCGAGCCATTCCCTGTCTCCAGCAACATTTAGCACCATCACCCCTCTGCCCGAGTTAGAAGCTCTAAGGACAGCAGCTGCCAGCAGCCTGTGAGCTGAAACAGGAGTGGGAATGGCTCAGAGACAGACGATACGCCCTGAAGGGAGCTGTCTCTGAGCGTGGTGGCATCAGACACATCAGACAGCCTCTGAGCTTGCCATGCTCCTTCCCAGGCATGCGGGTCCCTCCAGGTGTCCAGCACTCACAGCTGACTGTTGCTGGGACTGGGAGCTGTGAGTGTCCAGCACTCATCAAATACACCTCCCAGTAAACACAAGCCACAAAAACTGCACTCAGAAAACCTGCTTTACAGATTAATGACGAGATTTAATTTAACGCCCCAAAGAGGGCAGTTTAATAAAATTATCACTTGTCCATCACTCATTGCCTGATTTTCTGCAGGTGTAAGTCAGGTAGGGTTCATCAGTTTCTCTTGAAATGAAACCCACTGCCTAATGTAGGGGTTTCACAAAATACCACATACACCAACCTTCACTTCCAGCCTATGGCACTGACAGCAGAAGCAAGCACAGGCAACAGCCATGGGACAGTCTTCTGGACCCCAAATGACACCAGACATTGGTGCAATGCATCCAGTCAGGGATGTTCTTCCTCTCCCTCATGCAGCTTTAAAACCATAAATTATAAATGAATACATACAGGACCTAAATGTTGATACCTCATGCCTACACAGGCTCAGAGACAATCTCACTGCAATCTCAGTGGAGTTAATTCCTGCACTGTGGGCCCATGGCGTTATCAAGATATGATAAGGAATGCATTACATAAATATATATTCATCACAGGGAAGAGAACAGCCAAGACCAGTTTTCAGTTTTGCTTCTGCACTTAGACATGCTTTGTAGATATTTTCCTTCAGCAAATGACTCAATCCATCACAATTAAAGTAACACAATATAATCTTTCCTTTGATTTAATTGCTCCTATTCTGCCAAATATTCAAGTTCAAAATACATTCAAAGCAATATTTAAAATAGGAAGATTATTTTCAAAATTAGCACAAATCCCCTAATAGGTTCAGAACTACATGCTGGGAGTCTTGCAATGCATTGGGTTTTGCTACTTAATTTTAAATTATTTCCATGGTATGCCAGCATGAATTTGAGTTCTTTCCCAAGGAACTCTAATGGACTTGGGTATTCAAATCCCTCAGAAGATCAATCTTCTTTCCCATGTGCTGCTGCAAATATTCTCCTTACCCCATGTGCTCGGGGCAGAGCTGCTCCTCTTGGATCCAGGATGGTGCTCACAGCCCACGGGAGGACCAAGCCCTGCATCCTCACAAGGCACCAGCCCACAGCATCTGCAACTTGGATACCTACCCAGGTCAGGAGCAAAGCCATGGGGAAGGTCACAGATGAGGTCAGAATGAGAGATGCACAGAAAGACACCAAGGAGAAACTCAGTGCCCAAGGCATTGAAAAAGACACTCAGGGAGAGGCAAGAAGCAGCTACAAAACCAGGCCACATTGCCTCAACAACTCTGCTTGGGCAGATTTGACCTGACAACTTAAAAGCTTTCACTGATAGTCCCATAAGCTTGCTCCAGGTAAAGCACATGCAGATATGTTTGTTAGACAACAAACCAGAGCTGTGCTCAGAGCTTTGCCACTCTCCTGTAACCACAGGGCAAGTGGAGAAGAGAGATTTAGCATCACCAGAACTAATGAATGCAACCTCTTCTGTCCTTTGCTCTTGGCTTCCATCTACTGACTTTGTTTTCCACTCCTTTCCCTTCTGTACCTGCTGAATGCTGGATTTCCTGTCCAGGCTCTGCTATGGACAAACTGCCAGTGCTGGAGCTTCTCAGGTGAAGAACTGCAGACTTGTCAGACTGCTGGGCCAGCTTCAGACAGGGGCTGCCATGAGCCCAGACACGCAGCTGCCAGGGGAGCTGACAGCAGCTCATCCCAACCCACAACTGCACCAGGCTGCCGTCTGCCCCAGCTCCTGAGGTGGCTGCTCTGTGCCCGCCTGGCGACAGGAGCTCTGCCCCACACAGCAGCCACTAAGCAGAGATCAAACCTTTTGTTTCTGTGTTCAGCTGCAAACCACTGCAGCAAGGCACCCTCCCGAGGGGAAGGAGAATTACAGGTACAACTACAGCCCCCAGCTGTCTATGGAGTTGCTTATATAAAAAACCAACCAAACAAACAAAAATGAAAAAAAAAAAACAAAACCAACCAACCAACAAACCTACCAAAAAAGAAAACAAAAAAAAAAATCCCATCTCTGTCATGAGTGGGATTTTAGAGCTAAAATTCCCTGTATGATTTCACCAGCTTGGTCACAGCCAGGCTGTGCTGAGATACCTGAGCTTTGTGAGCAGCACAGGGTGCTGGTGCCATCTGCCGTTCTAGCATCCACAGCCACATCAGGAACAGCAGCACAAAAGATGAAGAACTGACTAATTCATGTCTGGCAAAAATGAAAAATCCTTCAGATGTCTGAGGGTCTCCTGTGGTAATTTAGGGATAAAGGAGGTTTTAGGCAAAATGTATTTACATGGGAAATATCACAAGCAAATCTTTGCTGACACAGTCCTTGATGCTGCATGAGATTAGACACAATGCCCTTCTAGAAGCAAAGAATGGGATGGAAACAGACACTTACTTTCAGGGTTAAGTTACCTTTAGCTTAGTTAGTTAATTATAACTCCTCAGCCAGGAGTTTTAACTACTGCAGCTCAAAATCCAGCAGTCCCAAAGAGAAGACCACCAAGATCTTTTCCTAAAAATTATCTCCTATTTAGGACAAACAAAACCATCCTCATATATAAAACTAGAGAGAAACCCAGTCTGCTCTGATCCAGCTCCTCCACTGGAGGCCCTTGCAGAGGCTCACAGTTCCCATCTGGAAAACTGCCTTTCCAAGATGCCCAGTTTGCACCCAGACCTGACACACACAGCAGGGCTCAAGACAGTCGTGGGAGTTTCACAAGGGAGGACAGTATTTTGCTGGTCCCAATTCAGCTGCTTTGTATGACAATCATTTTCCCTGTCCTTACAGAGAGCTATTTATACCCACAATTTGGCTCTGCCTTAAGCACTTATGCCCACTGTCTCGACAGAAAATGGGCTTGCCACCAACTTCCATGCCTCGTCCTACAGCTACCAGCCCCTAAATGCTGATAAAACCTGCTGTGCCATGCACACAAGTCAGGAGGAGTATTTCTGCCAGAGCACAGGCAGTATAACTTTTAAATGTCCTTGTTTATGGTCACTAAAACCTGCAAACTTGAGAGCCAGAGGTGCTTGTGTGTCCTTCAAGAGAGCTGCAGCTGTTGGGATGGCATCCTGGGCACGCAGAGGGAGCTCCTGCCAGAGCTAAAAACAGCGAGCGCGGGTGGGGCGAGCAAAGCGCCGGCGATCCGCACTGTGCAGGTGCTCTGACCATCCCTGCCTGACACAGCCCGGGGAAAAGTCTCTGCTTGGAGCCATTTTCTCTGCCTCAATAATTTAACTCCATCTTGTAAGCACCAAGGGGAAAACCCAACTGCAGGAACCACTGTCGTGAGGGGAAATGGAATGAGAGAAGATGATGAGTGCAATCCTGTCTGCTTTAACGAGTAAGCTGCTTAGGGAAATATCTCAGCTACAAAACCTAGACCCACATCCACGAGGGAAACTCACATAAAACTCTGACATATTTTGCAGAGCTGTATCTTGATGTAGCCTGCAGAGGACCCAGCTGGGGGGCACATCAGTACAGTCTCTATAGATATCAGGGCAAGTGTCCTGCCCAGGGCTGGCAAACATCCAGCAATGTTCACCACTCCTCAAATTGCCTACAGACAAGTCTGTATAGCCCAGACTGGCACAGGTTTAAATTACAGTGGAAAATACATTAGATACATCAAAATACCTGAAATTAAGCCCCAGGGAATGTCTGCCAGAAAGCAGCACTAAGAGAGTTTTAAGAGCACCCAATAAAGCAGTGCCTTGAGGCAGCATCCACTAATGTCTTTATTGCAACGCTCTGAGAGAACTTTAATCTGAGCCTAGCCAGTCTCCCACCTAAAATATTGTTCCTGGGATTCAGCATGTGCAGAGCAATCAGGCAGCTCTGCTAAGTTGCTCTCAGAAGTTAATACTGACAGATGACTGAGGATATCTGCCAGCAATGCCACTTCTGTTATGTAGTAGCAAAGTTCCAAATTGCTCATGCTCATCTGCAGTCCTTTTCCATTGCACTTGCTCAATCTCCTTGAAGTCTACAAATATGCACCAGCATAATTTAGAAGAGTATTTGGCTAATGTGGTCAGAGATAATCTGAATTTACAAGATGCCCATGATAAGCACCTAGGCTAAAACTACTGATCTATTTGGCGCACTGAGAACATCAGATCTTAAATGGAACAACAATGTCAGGAGAAAGGTCAAATGTGTCCCTGTTTTCCAAACACAGCCCTCATATAAACCTGCACTGCTCCTCTGAAGCCAGAGGAACCGTACCAACCCAAATTTGGGGTTGGAGCAGTGTCCTGTTAAAGACAAAGACAGCCCAGCCCCTGCTGGTCTCAGGCTTGGTTCAGTTTAATCAATCAGACTTGGCTGAGTCTACTGGTGAGTCCAGTTTCAGACAGGTTTGACTAAGTGTAACCTGCCAAACTTGGCAGAGTCTACCAGAGTTTACCACCCATGTGGAGTCCTCAGTGTGGGAAGACAGGAGGGGAGGCTTGGGGAGGCTCCCAGGATGCACTCACACCCCCTCCACTGCCTTGGGACATCAGGCAGACGGTGACATCCTCTGGCAATGACACCTCCATGTGACTGAAACCTCCCAGAGTCTCTCCTTTGCTCACAAATGGTGATGTCCAGCTTGCAGTCATGTTCTCTGCCCTTGTCTGAGGCTCCCCTGGAGGAAGAGCCCTGGCTGTCCCCAGCAATGGGCACCCCCACCCTCACACAGCCCTGCAGGCAGGTGCAGAAGCTGTCCTGGCACAGCCCTGCTCAGCATCCTCCCTTCCAGTAACCAGCCTCAACCAGCCTGTGACTGCCACAGGCAACCCTGGGAACTCTTTGGGAAACACCTGCTGGGACCTGCCAGCCTACCTGGAGCTTCTCTCTCCCAAAATTCACAGCACTGCCAAGCTCCCTCTCTATCCCAAGCTCCCTTGTGACACAAACACCAGCTTATGCTCAGCTTCTTCACACAAGAGTGGAAAGATGTGCTGGGTTTCCTCAGGAAGTGAGAAGTTTCCACCTGAACTCTGAATACAACAGTCAGAATTAATGCAATTTTTACTGTAAAAACTACCCCAGACACTAACTTGCCACTGAAGATACCCAGCTTCTCCACAGCGCAGATCCCTTCATCTTCACAACAAGATTTTTGTTATCTACACTCCTCAGTCAGAAATCTCTCTGGAAAAAAAATTAAAATTAAAAAAAAAGCCCCTACTCCTCTGCCTCAGAATTCGATGTACAAATTGAAATGACACTTCAGGGGCCCTTGACAAAGCACTTCAGGAAGAAGGGCCCCAGCATTTGTGGCCCCAGCATTTATGGCCTTTGCACCTGCTGCTTTTCCATTTTGGGAAGGGTTTAAGATGGCTGGAATAGCCAGTCTCTTCCCACCAGCCCAGCATTCAAAAGCGTCAAAAGTTCATCTGGGAATGACTCCCCCAAGAGGTGAGAAATAGTTTAAATTCCTCTGGCTGGATTGTCTAGTGAGGGGATCCAAGTAAATCCCGTTGATTTGTGGCAGAATTTCTTCTCCAGAGGAAGGGGAGAGCATCCCTACACCACAGTCCATGCTGGAGGGCAAGATCCATCCCATCCTTGAGCCCAAATGGTCTCGATACAATATGCAGTGGCACAAAAAAGGTAGCAACAGCCATTAATAACAGTGCCAGGAGAGATGCTTTGGCCAAAAGTAATGTATACCTTTTCACACAGCTTCTGGGCTTGGCAGGAATGAAGCAGGAAGGCAGCTGGAAAAATATAAGAGCTTGTGCTTGCAGGAAAGCAAACTGCAGGTTGTATTTTCAAACTGAGAATCTGGAGAATCCCACAAAAGATAACTAATTATTCAGTACCTCACAATGCTGGGCAGGGTTCTGCAAAGCAGCTGGGTTATTTCCACGGCCACAAAAGTAATGAAGGCTGACCAAGCCAGGCCTGAACAGTTTAACCACAGTCCAGCTCTCAGCCATGGAAGGGCTATGGTGGCAGACAGAACAATTTGTTTATAGACACTTGCAGAGCAGCTTTGCTTGGGCATCCTGCCCTTTGTGCATCCACCCAAAGCAGTTCCTCCAAGGTTTGGGAGCACAGGAATCCCCACTACACCTGCTGCAGTTACACTGGCATGGACACAACCCTCCATGCTCTCACTGCTGCTTCCTCCCCACGACACCTCACTGAATAGTGCACCTTGTGTGAAATTTATAATGGCACTGCACCTCTGCCATCATCAGGACATCACTTCAGCTCCCATGAGCTTTACACAGCTCTTCTACTGAGTCTGGACGGTTACATGAGGCTGCTCAAGCCAGCTAGACATATGCTGGCTCCACCAAGATACCTCCCTGCATTCTTCAGCATGTGGGAAGAAGCTCAGGTTTTCTTATATCCCAAGTGAATGGGAAATTCTTTACATTCCAGATTTGTATAAGAGAGTCCTGCTTCTAATGAAGTTTTTCTACACTTCCCTTTCAATGTAGAGAGCCACAATCGACCTCAGCTGGCATCTTTCCAGCACTCAGGGCTATTAGCATTTCAAATTATAAGCAATTACGGATCTGGCCACCGTTGTATCTCACAACAGTGGACCTGTTTTGTTCCAGCTAATGGTGCCACTCTGTTAACTTTCAAACAGGCTGGAGGGAATAAATTGCTGCAGTTTATTCCCATACAGCTGACATTCCCGCCATGCCATCACTCACAAGCAGGGATCTGAACATTAGAAATGTAACCCACCGCCCCAGACAGCCTGCAGACCTCAGAGGGGAGCTGCTGGAGACTTTCCACTTCAAGACTCAGCACTGACACAAAGTGCTGGCATCAAGAGCCCCAAAACCCAGCTGATGGCTTATAGAGGTAAGTAACACTTTAATTTCTATCACATTACTCATGTTCTCAGGATGTTTGAAGGCTTTTCAGAGGTGGGGAGAAGAGGCAGGAATATGATTTTCCTTTTCAGAGAGCAGGATTCCCCTTGCTGGCACAGTGAGCTCTGCTTTTACCTTTAGGCTCATCAAGGGTGGTCATTTGAGCATCCTGGCAAACCAGGAGCTCCAAACCCACGGCATCCTTGGCTCAGTCCTGCTGCCTGCATGAGCATCTCTTACCCTTGCAGCCAGGGAGGCCAGGAAGTTTGTGCTTTCCAAAGCAAGACTCCACTGCCAACCAGGGCATCCCAGCTCCACAGCACCGGTACCAGGGGGGAAAGCCATGGTGAGCTCTGTCCTTGTGAATGACTCCATTCATGAGGTTCTCTGGAAGCAGCCAATCCACCAGTGCTTCATTCAGTGTCCTGGGCTGAGAGAAGGTGAAACAGTCCCCAACACACTCAGCTGTGGGATGGGTTGTGCAGCAGAGCATCCACTGGGCTCCAAAGCCTCCTCCTAAACATGGCTCGTGGGCAGGGGGAAGAGAAGAGAGATAGAGGGGCTACAGGGAAGAAAAAGAGGCCAGAAAATACAATACAATTTCTCAGTGGATGTCTTTTCACAGCACTGAGAACTGTAGGCAGTACTGGTAAGCCAGAACCACAGCAGTGGGGTTTGGATTTAGTCTTTTACCCTGGGCTCCACCTGGCAGCAGCACAGGCTGCTCTGATTCTCTAACAGCACATCATTTACAGCCACAGAAGTTCACTGGCCAGCACTGTGCTACCAGAACACATGGCTGACTATTCCTGTGGCACAGCCAAGGAGGGAGGACAGCCTGTCTGTGCCTCTGCAAAAGGGCAGCAGCAGAGGGTGACCTCAGGTGATGGGCAGAGCTGGGCAGTGCCATCCTCTACTGGCCCAGCAGAACAGGAGCCCTGGCCCTAAGGCACAATGAACACCTGGCCCATCATCTGCAGGTTTAATCCCGAGGGTTGTGAGAATGGCCAGGTGTGGATGAGAGTGTGGAGCCTCCCAGCTCCAAAGGACCAAACAGTGGAGGATCAGGTATTTCCTCAGCAGACCAGGGAGTGAGGCAAACCTGAGGGCAGGACCTGCCTCTTGAAAGGAACTTTATTCCTTTTGTTACCTGAGTATCTTCTCTTTCATATTTTGCTTTTCAGTTGCATTAATTAGTAACTTTTGAGTATCCAAGAGCTTTGTCCATAACATTATTATCTCCTAGAGAAATTCCTCACTGTTGGTGCAAAAGGTAGCAAGAAAATTGAGTGGTGCATCTTCACTGCCTGAGAGAGGAACTTTGTCCACTTACCACAAATATTGTTAACAAGAGCTGTTACTCACCTCCGCCTCTGCTGCTAATTTAACCTATAACATTTTAAATGCATCTACTGACCTGATCTCTAAGCAGAAGCAAATTTTTATTTTTGGCAGGGAGGGCAGGCAGACACAAAGCCCTGGCTCTCCTGTGCCTTGCAGTGCCCAAGTGCCTTTCTACTGCCATTTCCTAATTTCCAAAGGTTACAGAGGGCAGGGGACAGCCCCTTGCTGGGTGCCAGGGCTGCTGTAGGCTCTGGCTGCAGCACAAGCTGGAGTTCAAAGCCACCCTGACATGGCTGCACTTGTGACAACTTTCCAGTGCAGCTGGGTGCACATTAAATTAGGCGGGTTTGGTTTTGAGAGACTTTCCAACAATTAAGCAATATCAATTGTTTGTGGGACACTTGAGCTGAAGTTTGGCACATGTACTACTTCTGCCACTCTCTAGTAGACAGAAAATTAAAGCCCAGCAGTATTTTTAGGGGTTTTCTACCCAGGAAGTTTGTCTTATCTGCCAAAAAAAAGGCAATCCAAGCACCCACTGAGATCAGTGCCTAGATGTGCTCTTGGCAATTAACATGATGTCTAGTAAATCAACTTTTTACTGTAAAACACATTTTCACAAGAGGAGAACACAGGAAGTATGACCAGAAAACCTTTTCACCAGTTGCAAACAGAAACAGGTACACACTAGCAATGCAAGAGATTACAGGGTGAGAGAAGTAGCTGTCATACCTCACTTTTCTAAGGAAATGGCATTAAAATCTAAGTTTGGGCCCTGAATATCTATGGCTACAAAGCTACAGCTCTGATTTATAATTAGTCAAGTGCAAGCTAAAATCAGGCCTGGCTTCCTAATGGCCTTTGGGTGGAAATGAGCATATTTGCTTTAGTGTTGCACTCGGGTTGCTCGACAGGCTCAGAGTTTTGTATGACACCAGCTGCTTCCATATCAAATGCTGTCCACAGAGTTAAAATTAGTTTGATCCTATTTCTGGGGGGTGGTTGGCAGTCACTGCCTGTCTGTGCACGGGCTCCTGGCTGTGAACAGTCCCTGCCTGGCACCAGCTGGGCACACGGGAGCCTGTGGGAGCCCAGATGCCACGGAATTCATTGAAACCAACCTTTCTTCCTCCTTGGGCACAGGGTATGGCACATGGCAGTGTCACAGGAGGCATTTGGGAGAGCTTGGATGGTATGGTCTTGCTGCTTGCTGGGCACAGACAGTAACCATTAGAACTTATTTTTCATTCAAGAAACATCTGTGCAAGTTATTTAATTTTATGCAATGCTTTCCGCCAACTCAATTTTCTGTGAAATGGCTTGGGGTTTGTAAGGTTATTTCCTTAAAAAAGCTTCCTTTGTACAATGACAGTTTAATTTAGGCAATTTGAACAATGATGGCTTGGGGAATTGGCACCTTTAACTGCTTCACAATCTACACCTTAGTTCTATACACAGCTTCCAAATAACAGTGCTTAGCAATATTCTGATTATTTGCACTTTTAAAATTCATAATTTATGCTCTGTGTATAAGCTTCCGGACAAGAGTAGTTTTCTTTACCACATTTTACAATGCAACAGGTAGGTCCCTGCTTTGAGTTTTGTGGTGACCCTGCAGCACATGCAATGGGCTGACGGTGCTCTGACCACTGCTGTTCTTCCTGATTGATATGGTGCATTCTGGCTCACAGCAGTTTTGGACAATTACCATAAGCCCAGCTGTTGAATCAGAGCTCTCAGTTTAGACTCAAATTTTCTTTAGGATGCTGAAGCTGCCCAGGCCTCTCTGGTGAAGAAATCAGGGATAGGACCTGAACCAGATGAAGGACTGAGAAAAAGTACGTAAGAGCCCCCAGCTCTGCCCCATGGCACAGTAGCCCTCCAGCCTCTGCAAGGCCCATGCAAGAGAAAAATTATGGAAAATGCCCTTCTTGTGTTGCCATCACTGCACCAGCTGCACCCCCTGCTCCCTCTCTGCCACCCTCCCCCCACAGCACTAACAGCCTGCTCTAGCGTCGTTTGAGAGGTACTTGAGATTACTCTGCTGCTCAGATGGCAGCAGAAGGAAGAGCTTTGCCCCAGCTTGGGCAGGAGCTGGCCAGAGCCCCCATCCTTTGGCTGCTCTCCTCCCCACTCCCAGGCTGCCCAGCCCACAGCACTGCACATGTGACATGGAGGGAGCCACCTTTATATATGCCTGAAGCACAGCAGTTGCTCTTCTGGTTCACGTGCTCACCACAAACCCCCCAGCTCCTGGGGGAACCCCAACACTGATGTGTGCCTCTGGGAAGGCATCTGTGGCCATTTCCTTGCACCACCACCATGGGGACACGGGCACAGCCCTCTCAGCAGCCCAGACACTTCTCTGACCAGTGAGCTAAAAACATCTCCTGGCATGTCAGGGAAACCAGAGACAAGGGAGCTTTAAATAGCACACCCCACAGCAAACAGACTCCAGGGGGAATCCTGGGCTCTTATTTAATTGTGCATGATCAGATCTCACCCTCTGACTCCACTCATGTCTCAGGTGGTGAGCACTAGTGATGGAGCTGAACCAGGACAAGACCTTTAGGCCAGAATCCATGGTAATTATCCACTGAGGGCACAGATGTGAGGTGATGGCTAACTGGAGGATTATGTGTTGCTGTTCCCACTCACAGCTCCCCGGTGTGGGGCACAGGGGAGGAGCTTCCATGGAGCACGACTGTCACTCACCTGCATTGTGCAGCAGCAGCAGGAGCAGCTCAGGGGCCTCACGTGCATTGGGACAAGAGAGCTGATATTCCAGCAGGCTCAGGAGCTTTGATTCTTCTCTTGATCTGCCAGCTTTGATGATTTCATGTTTAGATGGCAGAAGCATCAGACCACCAGTCAGTAACCACCTGAGGCACACCTGTGTGACAGGAGATGACAGAAGCTACAGCAGCACATGCTGCTTTGCATAGCACTTTGGAGAAAAACGTTATGCAGGCTCTGCAAAACCTACCCCAGATTTCTATTTGTTTCTGAGTGCAACGTAGCTACTGCTGTCAGTCTAGAGACATCCCACTTGAATGTGTTCCCATCTGAGGATATACTTTCCTTTTATTCCTATGCAAATGAAATCAGCCAAGTAAAATCGTGAGATTTGGGGACAAAAAAAGGCTCTTTCTCAATTTTGGTAATTACTAGTATAGCAAAGACATCCTGTGCTACAGGGTGCTGTAGCAGTTGCAATTCCCACTGTGCTGTTCACAAAAAATCCTTATTCCCGAAGGAGGGACGCACGTAACAGGTGTGGTCTGGGGCCAGTGGTGATCAGAACTCACTTCGTTCTGTGGAAAATGCAAACGTAAAGGCACAGCCATGGCAGCAGAGTCATCCTTGGGGCTCCGGATAGCAAAGCTATGAGTCACACACAGTTACACGCACTGATCACACAATTCCCATCTCCTAAACCTGCTGGAATGAGAACCACCTCCTTGGAAGGTGTGCCCCGCACGGAGAAGGGGGCTGGACGGGCTGCTCGCCCTCCTCTTTGGCCCTGTTAACTTAATCCTCCCTGTGACGTGCAGCAGAGTCATCGCTGGGCCGTGCTGGGGAGGTCAACTCGCCCACTGGCTGAACAGTGCACGGCACATTTCATACCTTAAAAAAAACCAAAATCGTGAATTTTTGTACTATGGCTGAGGCTCTGCTTCATTATTACCTGCAGGCGTCCATGTGGGATGGGGAATAACAGCCTCCAGCAGTGAAAGGCAGAGCAGGGCTGGGATCCCTGCCCTCCCCAGGCACAGCCAGGGCTGTGCAGCAGCAGCAGCCGCTGGCTCCCGGCGCGGTGCGGCTGCGAGGAGGGAGCTCCATGGCTCGGAGCTGTAGCTGAGCAGCCCAGCCCTGCTCCAGCGCACCAGCCCGGCATTAACAGAGCTCTTAGGAAGCAGGAATCCTGGGGACCGTGAGACTGTGGGTGTTCCCTCACAGCTTTCAAGAAAGAATTTAGCCTAGCTTTGTTACAACATCCTAACTGCAGAAATAACAATTACAAATTCTTGAAACAACATTCTTTCCATGGCACCGAATGGTCCTTAGGATTCACATAAGGGACCCTCAAGATCCACCAAACACAGCCTCTGGGATGTGCCTGTGCCATGGGAATGCCAAAGTTACAGCACAGAGCAGCAGCAAGGGGGCACAGGATGCCCAGGGACTCCCCAGATGCTGTTGCCTTTGCCACACCTGCCCATACTCTGCAGGTCACGGCCGTGGGCACCAGAGCCTTCATGCCCTGCACATCCCAGGGCCTGCAGGCTTCATGTGTCAGGCAGTCTGGGCTCAAAATCCTTCTACATCTCTGTAATGTTCTGGCATGCAAAGAAGTGGGGCAGGGTAGGAGGTTTTTTATAGGGAAGAAAGGAAACAAATTACCAGGATTTCTGTTTGATGCAAATATACTTTAACAAGTATGGAGCCTCATGATTTCAAGTGGAAGCTTAGCATCTCTTAAAATATGCTCTTGGCGTCTTTTAATGTCGGTGCTTAAAAGGGGATTTAGTCACTTGGTTCTAGGAACTCCAGTTTGACTCAAGTGTCCAGTATCTATCAGCAGTTCAGCTGTTACCCAAATAAGGGGAGGGAAAGCCAGGATTTTCCAGCCCTGAGAAACAGCTGTGCTCAGAAGAGGCACGTAATATGAGGGATAAAATTAATTCCCCCTCAGCCGTGGTGTGTGAGCCGCTCCCAGCCGCTGGATGAAGGGCCCGTCCCTCCCAGCGTGTCCCACAGCGCTGCGGGGGCCACAGGAAGCCTCTCGCTAGGCGGCCCCAGAGCCCTGCCAGGGACTCTGCTCTCCCCCAGGGACCTCCCAGGCAACCAAAGGGGATTTGAAGGGACAGATATTGAGGCCTCATCTCTTCACACTGCACTTGGAGTGGGACGTGCTCGTGAGCAGAAGCACCCTAAGCACAAGCACCAACAGCCCACAGGCTTCATGACCACGTGAGCCACACACAGCGTGTGTTTGTTCACCATCTCATCAGGGATGTGCCTTAAATAGTACCAAAATTAAGCTTTCTACTGTTCTCTTTCCTGTATTAAGGCTCAAATACCATTACACTCTCAGAGCTGATACTCTTTTCTTTGTGCTGCTTGCTCTGTAAAATGGACAGACCCAAACTTAGCAAAGACTTTGAAGCATGAAACACAGTACACTCATTTCAGCAGCCCTGCTGGTCTCCATGCATGACAGTCTTTGTTAATTCCAGAGGGAGCTGTCCTTGAAAGCCAGTACACCTTTCTGCCCTTCCCAAACGTGTATGGAAATGCACCCAGGATGCCAGACACAACTCTTGAGATGTAAATCTCCAACCTGCTTCATGGGAGGCATTAAAAGCTGCATTCACAGAAAACAGAGCCTCTGAAATTGTACTCTTCAGTTCCACCTGTTCTGAAAATATGCCAAAAATAAAAAAGGTCTTTGAAACATACCCAGCTGCATTTCTACAATTTAGAAAGACTCTCAGCAAGCTTCCCATCCAACCAGGATTCAGTGGCTTCTATGAATACCTTATCAATGGCTACAATAACCTCTTGCAGCTATTTGATTATTTTCAGAACATCCCAGCTGACGCAAACCTGCCCCACTCCCCAGCTGAAGAGCAGTCATTTTAAGAAAAAGTCCCACAAATAACACATTCTTCTGCAATCCAACTGATCTTCTCAGGATCTTCAGAGTGTAGGAAGAGAAACAAATAAAATCACTCTTTTCTCACTTCCTACAGAAGTCTCATTATTCACACCCCAGGAGCAACAGAGAAGCCACTTTCTAATCTCACATTCATGCCACTAAGGAACTCGCAACTAGAAAGCTCACTGCTGAAGTGGTGACAATTTCCCTGTTTAGCTGTATGGCACAGAAGAAATACAACTCCAGACAGAGCTTTCTCCAGCCCACTGCCATTGGGTTCTTTGCAGACCTGTGCTCATATCTCTGTTAAGCCCTACAGAGAATACTCCTATGTCTAACACACACTCCCAAAGCTTGAACACCTCTAAGAAAATGAGTAGCACCGTCAGGTACAGGCAGATGGCTTGCAAAATGCATCATTTTCAAAATGATTGAAAGTTGTTATCCTGTGTAACTATTCAAGCCTTTTTTTTTAAAGAAAAAGGCAAGCTGATACATTCATGTGATGTTGCAGTCTAGCTCTGCCTCACCTCTAAGTGTAAATTTTTAAGCGTACTCCTCCCCTCTACACACACTCTTTGCAATGCAGTGTATTTCAGATCCAGCAGATGCTCATCTCATTCCTAAAACAGATTTAATGTGTTTTCCATGATCTAAACACCTGGCCAAAAGGCTCTGTGCAGATTTAATACTTTCCTAGCCCTGTGTTAAATTTGTCCTAGTGTTGCATATAGCATAATTCTGCAGCCATGTCAACTATTCAGGTAATGCCAGAATGTCGTCATTACGGTTTGTGTCACCAGCATGATCTGTATGTACCTTGTAATCATTCTGGTGTTGGGTTGCAAAGGTCCTTGGACTCTTCATTTGGCTGAGTCTAATTCTGTCCACTTCACAAAGATCTAGAGTTACACTAAGCAAAGGTTGACATTTACATGAGACACTAGGACTGCTAGAATGACTCACCAAGGTAAAACCTAGCCTAGATAATCTTTCAAGGGCATAAATTGTAGAGTGATGACTTTTCACAGACTCGTGAAATCACAGAATGGTTAGGGTTGGAAGGGATTTTAAAGACCATCTCATTCCAACTCCCTTGCCATGAGCAGGGACACCTTCCACTAGAGCAGGTTGCTCCAAGCCCCGTCCAGACTGGCCTTGGACTCTTCCAGGGATGGGGCAGCCACAGCTTCTCTGGGCAGCCTGTGCCAGGGCCTCACCACCCTCACAGGGCGCCAGGTCTGCTAACCTGCTGTAGAAAACCTCTCTGCTTAGCAAGGCAAGCACAGACAGAGGGGCAGGTCACACAGAGCTCAGCAGGATGTGGGATCAGGATCTCAGAAGTCTGAGAACTGATGGTTGCAGAAGCCTGGAGAATCACTCGTAAAGAAAAGGAGATGCATCAGAGAGAAAACAGATACCTCAGAGTGACCTTCCAGTGTTTTCTTGGAAGCTGAATGACCTCCTCTCATTTTTACTGCTGAATTGGATAGCCACACACACAGGACAGCTTTGCCCTCCTACAGAAGCCCACTATTTCAACCACGTGAAACCAATTAGCAGTAGCAGGGCTAGTCAGCATTGCTGCCAGTGCCCAAATTCTCTCAGGACATTTACTCTCCCAAATACACTCCACCCTTTAAAGCAGCATCAGCCATCATGTTCAGCAGGCCTGAAAGTCTCCTGGTTTACTAAATATGCTAAGCCATAAAGTCATTAGGTCTCAATCGAAACCACCACTGTCCCAGCACTGAAACTTATAAGCCTTTTATCCATTCCCATGAATTCTCCTTTACCCAAATGTAATATTAACAATGAGAGCATCCAACACACTCATGAGAAGCAAACTGTGAAATAGAAGGACCACACAAGAGGAGGTGAGAACAGAGCACATAATGTGAACCACGTGTGTGAAAGATATTTGTCTACAAACAGAGGTGCTGCCAGCAAAGTGGATTTCAAGGATGGCTTCTGCTTTAAACAGTAGACACCTAGAGCAGGCAAGAGCAAACAGAATTCCTTCTCAGTGATGAGGTCTGCACTCAGCTGAACTCACAGGATCTGCTCTGATGAGAGGTTAACCCAGCCTTTCCCAAGCACTGTCAGCTGCAGCAGCCCACGTAGAGCTGCCTGAATTTACTGTGGGAACACTGATGGCCTGGTGTGTCACAGGGCATTAGGCCAGGCACACTTGCAACCCTGACAGCCACCATCCCTTGGCCATGGTCTCTGCCACGTCAGGAGGTCTTAGCAGCAATCATCACATTGAGGAATTAATGCCATGCAACTGAGTAGCTGTCTTGAGCACAAATTCATAAGCTGGTGCTATTCCTGCTTAGTGCTAAAGTTCAGTGCCTCTTTCATCATACTGGAAACTCGTCAGGAGCTGTACTTATTCAGTTCAGTAGAGCAACCTCTCTCCAAGATCTTGCTCCTCATTCCAGATACAGTGTCCAATGCCTCCTGCAGCACCTCACTGTGCTATGGTCCTAAACTGCAGATGGTCACAGTCCCCTCTGGCCACTGCACAGGGGAACCTCTGGGCATGTCTTGTGTGATTCCAGACTGATCATGGACTTGAAAACAGAGTGGAACATGAAGAGTGGTGGCAGTTCTAAGGATAATGAAGTCTTTTGCTGTGCAGGAAAAGAAGGGGCAATGGTCCTCCAATGCTGTTTTGTAAATGCTGTCTCAGGTGCATGGAACAATCTGTAAAGCAGATACATCAGTCCAGGAACTCCTTTCATTATCTGAACATGTCTGATTTTTCATCACCCTTTTTCTTTGGAAGCAAAATAGAAAAGAACCAAACCATCCAATATTCCAAGTCCTGAAAACTGACTATACCAACAGTTACCTGATAGACTGGAAGGCAGCACTGCAAGCAGCACCACAGGAATCTGCAGTGGAGTCCAACCAGGACAGGTTTGCCATGGGAACCCAGGGCAGCTCAAAAGCATTGGCTTCCCAGGCCCTGCTCCCACATCCAAGGGTTTGGGATTATCTAGCAGCCCTTGCATCACAGCACAGCCCTGTTGATGGGCTCATGATATAACCTTGGACAGGAGCCATCCCTGAACCGCCTTAGAGACATTTATAAATCAAGAGCAACAGCTACAAATATGAAGGCCATGTGCAGGAACTCAGCACTTCTGTACAACGAATCAATGGGATTACCCAGAAACTTCTTATTGTTTAAAATATGCATCACCTCTTTAGGCATCATGCAGGAGCTCTCACATTTTCCAATTTGTACAATAATAGCCACTTATCCCCTCTTTTGTGTATTATGCTTATTTTATACTTACACATTATACTACTTTCACATATTTAAGCATAACTTACATAGTTCACTTACTTATATTTACTTAACACAGTACTCCTACCTAACACAGTACTTACACATTTACTAACTTATCCATAATACAGCACATACACATTTTGCAACTGCTGTGCATGAGATTACACATTACTTGATTGGTTTCTTTACTTTGTCCAAGAGCTCCACACACACTTTTCAGATAATACAGTTGGTTCTTAATCCAGTGCAGTACAGTCCTCTATATCTACTCCTTGCTGTCTTGGTGTTTAGCCTTTCAGTTTCTCCTTTCCCAATTCCAATTTAGCACAGTTTATCTTTCAGTCTTTGATGCTCCAGATCCAGGCAAGCAGAGCCAAGATGATGGCAGCGACAAAATCCACCCAGTGATCAGCAGCCAAGTTAGTCCAGGAAATCCAAACAAGACAACAGAGCAGATACAAACCCCTCTAACCTCTTCTTCTTCCCACTGAACCTTCTGGCTGGGCCTAAGAACCCTCCAGGAGCTGACTTGCTACACCTGAAGGTGGATGGCCAGGTGCAGCTGCTGAGGGTAATCCCAGCCCACTCTCACTCTGAGGGCTCCAATAGGAATAACTAAAGATGGTTTGGCTGGGGCACACTATCATGATTCAAAACACCTTACAACAGCCATGGGTGGTCCAAGTCCATGGGGAGCTGTGCCTGGGGCCCTCAGGGCTCGATAACAGCAGGGCTGAATGAGACACAGAGGGATATGTTCTTATTTTAACCAGGCAAATCCAACTACACTGCAAAATATCCATCACGGTAATCAGGTGTGACTGTTTTGAAGAGTGCCAGAAAGCAGAAGAGAGAGAACAGATCTCAAGTAAATTATTTGCACCAAAGAGCTATGCAAATCCTCTGAGGAATTCAGACACGTAAATTGATTTTATTTGACAAGATGGGTAATTCGTAGCCTACTGACCTCTTCAAGGTAAGTAATTCCCATTCTGCTGAGGTATCTCCATATCTCTACAGCAGGCACTCACCTGTAACTCCATCAATATGACTCCCAGACAGGATGACAGTCAGCTAAAAGATCCCAAATTTGCAGTTACTCTGTGTAATGCCTAACATGCTCTAAGTGCCAGACTAGTACATGAGATCAACAAGGGTAAGATCCAAACCCTGAAGAAACACACACCCCCTTCTGACCTAGAGCACTCTTAGGGTGCCAGAAAACAGCTGCAGCCTTAAGCAGAGTTAAGATGCCAAACCATGATCTCTCACATCTGGTTCTTCACAGACTGCAGACACAAAGCAGAAGTGCCACACAGCCAGTGGCTCGGGCAAGGGAGAACTACAGTGGCCTTAGCAACTGATGGCTCAACAGCAAACAGCAGCTCTGCAGCCATCTGCAGGTCCCTTCAGGTGCTGTCTGCATGGCCACAGGCTCAGGGCTCAGCACTACACATCGGCTACCAGACAGCATCCAATTCAATGCCACAGGCACCAAGAGTGGGAGAGGGTGGGAGCTGCCTGAATGGATGGGGAATGCAGATCCCAGGGCCCTCTGCTCATGGGGATTGCATCACAGCAGAGCAGCAGGGACCTCCACGGCTCCTGCAGCCAGCAAAATGCCACTTGAGGCATTTCCATGTCTTCTCCAGGCTGGCAAACCAGGTTCCACTCCTTCCCCACAGCTGTAGGCACACAGGCACAGGAGCACTGTCACCATGTGTCACACATGCTGCTGTCCCTCACCAGGGCCACAGTTCTAAGGCTCACTGCAGAAGAAGAGTGTGTGACAGCAGCATTGCTGCTGCTCCTGCTGGATGTTTGTCAAGACTGGCCTTTGTCCTGGTGCAGGTGGCCCCAGGAGAAGCAGGGCTGGCCTGTGGTACATCAGCCAGAACAATCCTCTTGCTATAGCAAAAAGGAAGCAAAGATGAAACTTGTAAACCTTTAATTACTGTAGTGAGCTATTAAGATCTCAGTAACTATTTTTTTTTGTGTGTCAATCCAGTATGGTACAATCTTCATGCAGAGGGACCTAGCAGCTGCTTTATGAGGTTCCATTTTCACTTTCACTAAAGTAACATGGGTTTTCTTTAGACTTTTCCATCCAGATGCAGGAAAACCCTAACTCCAGCATGAAGCCAGGTTTCACATATAACTTGGGTCTCTGTTAATAATCTTGATTAATTTTCTCTGTGTCCTGGAGGCCACCTGAACCTACTCTCAAATACTCAGGATGCTTCTACTTCCTCTAGCACCTCTGTGTGACTCCAACCAGCCTAAGCTCAGTTCACAAAACAGAGTCATCACTGTGTTGTAAGGAAAAGGAGATAGTTCTAAACACACACTGTTTTATGTTTGTCTCTCCAGGTTCTTAGGGTAAATCCGAAGGCTAAGCCTCCTTGCAAGTCTCAGCATCCCGTCAGGGCCAGAGGAATGTCACAGTAAGTGTAAATATTATTGGATCAAGTATACTCAGCCTCCTAAAGCCTCTGTCTCCATCCTGCCCTGTTTGTTTTCCCCACACATTAGGTAAAAGCAGAGCCACCAGTGTTTTGCTGTCCATTGGTTCCTCAGCCAGGGCAGTCTCCCACAACTATTCAGTTCACCAGAGTTACACCATTTTAATTCAGCCTTATCTATTGACCCTCAAAGGGCAGGTTACACATGTTTTAAATTATTATTTACAGCATTCTAAGAATATTTTGCAAGAATCAGCTCAGGCTCATCTTCAGCAAGTGTTTAAGAGGCAAGGGTCAGCATGAATATCAAGATCTGGGCCCTAAGCTCTAGAAAAGGGCTTTCTGGTTTGGAACATTTCCTAAACAGAATTGCCAAGAATTGATGAAGCAGGTGACAGGGCTGGAAATGCTCAAGGAGCTGCCACAATTATACTTCAAAGATTCACTTCAGAACAGAGAGCTGGTTTCGAGCACATTCATGGCCAAGAGCTGGGGAAGTCAGGGCACTTAGGGACAGACTCACAACTCAGGCTGGCCAGGAAAGAGATGAAAAATTGGGTTATTTCAAAGCTAAGATCATAAAAAAAGGCCAGTGTCACAGCAAAACAAACCCAAGCACTTCAGTTGCATATTTATATGCAAGACACGTGTTTCTAAAGCTAAATGAGACAGAGATGAGTGCACATCAACACTCCACCATGGAACAAGGACACATCTTGCACTGCAAATATTTGATCATCTCAAAACTGCCTTTCTTGCCTAATCAGAGGCCTTACTGGAACCTCTGTGTCAGCTGAGCTTTAACAGGACAGAGTAGAGAGATCCTGCTCATTTCTCTATGTTCAGCCTCACTGTATCAACCACAGACATGACACAAGCCAGGGAGTGCCAGACCTGGGATCAGCTAAACCAGGTCAGGATCTCTGTAGAAGGGAACAGCCACTGGCAGCAGCACTGATCTTTACACAGAGGCTGCAAGACATGGGCAAGTCTGAGCAATATTTACTGGTTATCAGCTCCTCTTCCCACTAACTTGGTGTCCACAGGCCAGGGAGTTGTTTCCTCTTGGAGCACTTGAGTGGGGACTCTCCACAGGGTATTTACTAGCCTGGAACATGAAAAACAGGTGAAACATTCTGAACCTTCTTCTCTTTCAAAGTAAAGTGCCTGCAACACAGCCAGGTTTCTGCATATGAAAAATCCAGTCTATAAAAATCTCTTTTCTTTGCCATCTAGATGCAGAGCCCTTCGCTGAGCCTGGCTGGGTCTGCCAGGTGTGGAACCACACCTGTGTTTACAAAGGTAAAAAGCACAAGCTGTCTGAACAACACAGCTTGTCCTGCAACTACCAGCATTAGATTTTGCATGTTTTTCTTCCATCAGAAGGTATCTCTAGGCTGGAAGGTTGGTTCATTTACAATTCAAAAGAGCCAGGATTTTTTTCAGTGATGCTATCAAACTAACATCTTAATTGGTAAACCATCCAGACAGACAGCACCACTTATAGGAATTCATCTCATTTATTTTCTGCAAAGGAGGCTGGAGTGGAAACCTCACATAGTAACCACCCTTATTATGTTGCATCCAGTGGAATAGATGTTTTTCCTGCATTTGTATTTTTATTAAAATGCACAAGCAAGGTTTTAAGCAGCACTGGTCTTCTGGTGAAAAAACTTCCACTCACAACCCACTGCAAATGCATTTAGAATTCAGTCAACTGATGCCTTAGGTTTTAACTCTCATATTTTTCAAATCCTGCTAGTGTGTAAATGAAGTTTCTTTTAGGTTGTTCACTTCTGCTCTCTTGTGCTAGGTAGTCATAACAAAGCCTCTCCAGGCCCGCTCTCTGAGGACACTCAGACCAAAGTAGGCCCAAAATGTGTAAACCAAAGCCTCTGAGGACAGGGGTGCAAGCTTGGGGAAATTACATCATTAACTGAAGCTTTAATTGGAGAATTAACCCTGATATGAAAATTAACCAAACCTATAAAAGTGTGAAGGGCTCATGACCTGGGGTCCATCTGGGTGTCCATCTTGGCAGTAGCCTCTGGCTCCACAGGGGGTACCTAGGAAGGCCCTTCAAATAAATACCTCCCTTTATTCCCTTGCTCCTGTCTAGTCTCTGGTTTTGGGTGGCCACTTCAGGCATCACAACAATTGTAAGTAAAATGAAAATAGAGGCGTGAGGCCATCTTCCCCACTGAAGGGTGCATCATTTCCTAATAAATGCTTCAATGGGGAAACACTTACATCAGGCCTTTAACACAAATATTCTCCCCTCCAGGGTCTACAAAACATAAGAGCTACCAAGGGTCAGCTGGTGGTATTTGAGTGTCGCGTTCACTCCACACCCACCCTGCAGGTTCACTGGTACAGGGAATATGATCAGATCGTGGATTCTGCTGATTTCCGAATACTGCGGAAAAGTAGGTGTTGCTGCACCTGTTTGATGTCCAGGTATTTTACTGGGACTGGGACAGGGACAAGACAGGAATGAGAACAGCTATAGAAATCAGGAGATCATTCATAGAAGCAGAGTTAAGTTTACAGGTATCAGATGACCCAAAGTCATCTGCTTTGGGCTGCTGCACAGAGTCTGCCCTTCCTCTGGCAATGCATGAGTGGCTCAGGCACAACAGGGGGAGATTCCACACTGTTAGTCATTAATGACAGCCCTACTTAGCCATGGAGGCATTGGACCATATGCTAGAACTACTGATGAACTCAGGGGGAAAAAAGCATAACCTCCTTTCAAACGATTTCTGACACTCCCAGGCATTAGGTCAGAGCTCCAGAGGGCCAAACCCACAGCAACCAACTCCAAAGTCAGTAGAGCCCTTTGTGTATCACCTCAGTGAGGTGTTTGTACCACCAGGTTCCCCAGGCACACCTGAGCTTTCCCTAACCAGATGCTATTCCTCATGATGGACAGAAAGGGAGGTGGTTCCTTGGTAAGCAGGGTGACAGGTGAGGTGGGAAAGGGAGCGAGGGCTGAAGGGTTTGGGTTTTTTTCCATTCTGACATTACAACCATTTAAATCCTTTCTCTCTTTTCTTGATCAGAAGCTTGTTCATCAGCAGTTCCTGGTAAGTACACTGTGTATTTTATGTTAGACTCCTCGCCACACTCAGTGTTTCCCAGCTCATCCAAGATAAAACAATAAGATCCAAAGGTATCCAGAAGACAATATTCAGTCAGGCCAAGAGTTTTCAAGCTCTTAATTTTGACCCAAGCACCCAAAAGGCCCCGTTTTTTTCCACAACACTAGGAAAAGGTATCAATCCTTTTACATTCAGCCAATGAAGAGTACCCTGTACTAAGAGAAAACATATCAACCATTCTGACCTATAATCTTTTAAACGTGTGCAAGAAAAGACAGAATTCAGCAAAAAAGCCACCAAAAAACAACCAAACAAAACAAACCAACCAATCAAAAAACACACCACAAAAATGTGCCTGGTTCCATTAATATCATAGGAAGAAAGTTTTCTTTTATCCTTGATCCTTCTAAACCCCTTGACTTCCTAAGACCCTGCACATCACTTTTTTGCATTTTATTCATGCCAATCCACATCACTAAGTAACAGTCCTGTAAAGAGCAATTCCTACAGGTTAACATTTGCCTCTTGTGGTAAAACAGCATGTCTGAATCTGTTATTTCAGAGGACGTCTGCACTCTGGTTATTACAGAAGCTTTTCCAGAAGACTCTGGAATATTTAAATGTGTTGCTGAAAATGAATTTGGATCTGCAGCATCCAGTGCACACCTCTCTGTTTCCCCAGGTAAGCACATGGATTTCTCTGTTGAGTAACTATGCACAAAAGAATTTGCTGCTACTCAACATGAGGCAGAATCACAGATATTTGCCAAGCAGAAGCCAGAACCAAAAAATGTTGTAGGCTCCAGACAAGAGAAATGCCCAAAAAATGCAGCCTGCTTAGGTACCTCTCCAAGCTGGATGCAAGTTGTTCTGGGTTTCTTCTTTTGGTCCCTCTTCTTCCTGGGTCAAGGATGGCAAGGTGGAGATGATGTTCCCTCTCTCAGAGGAGTCTCATCCCTGAGCTCCATCCCTTCAGGGATTCCAGCTTGGCCCAACACATAGGCTGTGTCCATACCTTGATAATGGTACCACCTGGCCTGTTTGGCTTGTGCTGGAAGCCATCTGCAATCAGAACAGCACCTGGCATGCACCCAGAGCTCACCAGCCCTGGCCAGAAGTCAGGTTTGGCTCATGCAGCTGTGCAGGTTTCAGTCTGTGCAGAGCCCAGGCAGGATGAGCCTCATCCATCTGCTCAGACATTCCAGTTTCCCATCCCTGTTATTGCATGTACTGTGCTGGTGAGCCACCAGTGCTTCCCACCTAATGTGGGGACCGTTTTTCTTCCAGGAGCTAAAGACCTGGAAAGCTTTGGAGGTGCTGCCAACAGGCCAGCTGTGCAGGTCACCATGAAGAAACCTGCCATCCCTAGGAAGAGCCAGACAGGAGCCAAGGACCGTGGGGCAGCTGCTCTGCCATCCTACAGCCCAGAGAGCCCCGGGCTGGGTGCTCGAGCAGCAGCCACAAGCTTTGGTCAGATGAGCTCCAAGAGCCAAGCTGAAGATTTCCATGGAACTTATGAAAATTCACCTCGGGCTTCACCTCTGCGGTAAGACAAAGAGAAAATCACATCCCTGGGTCAGCTTTTTACAACACTTAAGGAATGAACTGTCCAGTGATGCCAGCTGCAAGCTTCAGTGCCCCTTACCCTGACAGGGATCAGACACATGCAGCAGTCTGAGCTGTTTGCCTGGGTGACAATGACAATGTGCACCAACCTGGCAGGTCACAGCACAGGCTCCATTTGACCAAGTGTGTAACCACCTAAAGGCTCAGAGAAGTGCCTGATGTCCTTTGCAGGAGTGCCTGTGAGTAACTAAAAAACATCACCCCAAATAATTGTCCTCTAGGAGACCTTTGGTTTCACAGCAGAGCTTGAGGCTAAGATCAGAGTACTGGGGAAATCTCAAGGTTGCCACCACCTTCCTCAGTGACCTTGCCCAAGTGGCATCACCTCATGTTTCTGTTTCCTTTTCTAAAAGACAGCAATAAAACTCAAGATCCTCTAAGCGTGGTGCAGACAGGACCTGCAAGGCACTCTGGAGGAAAAAGCATTGAAGCAGTGACCCACTGGATAGAATGAAAATTGTCCCAGGCCATGGTAGGGACACTCCTCAGTCAGGAGATGGAGATTCTCCTCCAGTAATAAAGTATTCCATTTTATAACAAGACTTGATCCAATTTCCATCCCAGTTGCAGCTCTCCAGTCGCTGCACACTTATTGCATTATCAGTTATCCTGTTTGGTTGCTCCAGAGAAACAAAACACGTTAGAGTGCATAGACTGGCCATGTCAGCCCCATTTCTAGAGGGTTTCTCAGGGGTTTATAGGCATTACAATGACCTCCAATGGTGACAGTTCAGCCATCCAAGCCCAGCAAGGAGTTCCCTCAGTCCTGTTAGTGACAGCGAGAGCTGTGTGGGAGGCAGACTTGTGCCTCCTCTCCCAGCTGAGTGCCAGCCTGGAGCTGCAGTGATCCTGTTACAGAGTGTGTAAATGGCTGTCCCTGACAGAGAGCATTCCCTGGGTTAGAGATTATTTTTGGATGTAGTCAGCCATTTTAACTAAACCAGTTATTTTAACACCCTGAACACCCTCCTCCAAATTTTACCACAGGAGAGATCATATTTCAATATAGATGTCTTCATGCAGAGGAGTTATTTTTTTGCTAAATCACTGAGTAAAAATGGTTTTGCTTCAATAACCTGCATGCAGATCATTAAGAGGAAGCTCTGAGTTTGGCTTCAAGCCCTTCCATGAAATTTAGGCCTGCTGCAGGGAGATCAGCTGGGACCCTAAGCAGACCCTAATGCATAAAGGGATGTACCAGGCCACCAAAATCAGCCATGTAATAGCTTTTAAACATGTAGGTTACGTATGTGTGTGTGTGTGTATATATATATATATATACACACACACAAATAAATGCAAACAAAAAACATTAACTAGTACCAGATGGAGGACACATCCCAAGAACAGAGAGAAACTACTAAATTTCTAGATATACCCATCTATGAGGATTTAAATACCTTTAAAGCCCGCAGACATGCTGCCAGGTGCTTTGAAACATCATTATGAATGTGACTCAGTGTTGTAAATGTTGCTGTTACCTCAAACTAAGCAATCATGGCTAATGACTGGCTGTAAAATAACTGTCTTGTTAATCAGATTTAACATATAATTCCCTCATGTAGTGTATGTGGTTGCAACTGTATTACCAAAGGCAAGTACCAACAGAGGCAGTGATAACAGAACAAAGCCATTACTGGAAATAGCTATAAAATGAATGAAATCCTTGTACTCATATTTCTCCCAATTATTGCCTAGCAACAGGCACCCCACAAAAGCTAGAAACTGGAATTCAACAAGACTGTCACTACCCGTTTCTCCTTTCTGAGCCCTTTACACCTGCAGTTTACAGTGTCCTCAGCAGCCTTGAAGAAGCAGAACAAAACCATTTTTTATTAACTTCATTAAAGAAACTCAGTCCAAGCAAAAGAAGAGGCTTCGGGCACTAACCATACTGCCAGGTCTTTTAGGTAGCTTTGAAGTATCTTTAACAATTAGGCAAAAGATCCTTAACTCTTTTTCTAGACATTTTTTGCTGTATGACTCAAGCAACGAGGAGAACCCAATCAGAAACAGCGGGACACCATTCTTAGAAAGTAAACTGCAGCAGGACAGAAAAGCTGGTTTCTGACACCTCGAAGTGCTGGTCACAGCACTATTAAGTTACTTGGCACAGGAGATGAGATTTATTCCTCTGCCTTCATCAGTTCAGCTTCCAGTTCTCTTACCATTTTTTCCTACCTGCTGGATGTAACGTTTTCTGTTCCTTCTCTTTCACACAAGCTGTCCCGGTTGTGTCCAGTCCTTTAAGTGTATAAAACTGTCCTTAAATCGGCCCCTTGCAGCCAACTCTAGTGCTAAGCTGTAGCTGGTGGGAAGCCGGGGAGCCTGTCTGAGCACAGAGCCTGACCTTTACGGTGCTCGCAGCCTCCTGCAGGGCAATGATCCCGCCACAGGTACCTTTTTTTTTTAAGTACTCGCCTCTCTCCCTACAAACTACCTCTTTTTAATTATTTTACTTATTTTTTTTTTACTTAAAAAGCAAATAACGTCTCTGACAACTGAGGACACGTTCCCTCTCCCTTAATCAGTTTAATGCGAGGAATTTAAATAAATTAGCACTCAATTAACACCTGCTCTGTAGTTTGAGTTCACAAATGTTGGGCCGATGTTTGAATACAAACACTAGAGGTGAATTAACCTCTTGAAGATCGCTGTGCTGACAGATTCACAGGCACAGAGAAGGGAGAGGGAGGCAGCTGAGAGCCCAGCCCAGCAGCGGTACCTTCGGGCTTGGGGTGTTTTCAAACAATAGGCGAGAGTTGCCAAAGTATAATTAAGATATTTAAAACACTATAATATTAATTTAAGACGTAATTAGGCATTGAAGCTGGTGATTAAAGGTATACAAATCACCTAACCTGACAGCAGGATCTGCTGCTTTTCTGGTGAAAACAGCACAGTTGCATTTTTTAATCCATATAAATAGCTGTGATAACAAACACAAACAGCAAAACATTCATATTTCCCATATTTTTATCATATTCTTTTCACAAGGCTAGTTTTGTTACTCAGTTTATGACTGTTCAGACACACCTGAACAGTCCGAGCTCCGTACATGTGGGGGAGGGCTCGCTCGGGTCTGTGGGGATTTAAATCACATTTAAAGCTGGCTCTCGAGTATCTGTTGCCTTTAAGTGCACAACCCTAAAAGCAGTACAAGTGTGTTGTCACTACAGAGGCAATTAGCTATACACAATTAGTAAATAAATTAAACAAGGAATTTAGAGCTACAGAATGGTTTGCGCTGGAAAGGACCTTAAAGATGACCCTTTTTCCGCCATGGGCGGGAACATCTGTCACTAGACCAGGTTGCTCAGGGCCCCTTCCAACCTGGCCCTGGACACTTCCAGGGATGGGGCAGCCACAGCTTCTCTGGGCAAGAATTTCCTTGGGATAACAAAGCGGGGTTTAGGGAGGGTCAAGCATTCTGCAGCGCTCCTTCCTCACTGCACCCTGACGGTGCTGAGGGCAGAACACCTGCTTCGGGGTCCGAAAGCTGGCGACTCCTTCAGTTCTCCCCCTTCTCCTGCTGAGCCCCGGCCGCTTCCCCTCGGGGCGGGACGGGGCCAGCCGGGGCTGGGGCTGTGCCCATCGCCACCCCAGCGCTCCGGGACAGAACCGGGACAGAGCCGGGACAGAGCGGGGCAGAGCCGGGACAGAGCGGGGACAGAGCCGGGACACTGCTAGGACAGTGCCGGGACAGTGCAGGGACACTGCCGGGACAGAGCCGGGACAGGGCAGGGAGAGAGCCGGAACAGGGCAAGGACAGAGCCGGGACACTGCTGGGACAGAGCCGGGACAGTGCCGGGACAGAGCCGGGACAGAGCGGGACAGAGCCGGGACAGGGCAGGGACAGGGCCGGGACAGGGCCGGGACAAAGCCGGGACAGAGCGGGACAGAGCCGGGGCAGAGCGGGAGAGAGCCGGGACAGGGCCGGGACAGGGCAGGGACAGAGCCGGGACAGTGCCGGGACAGAGCCGGGACAGAGCCGGGACAGGACCGGGACAGTGCCGGGACAGTGCCGGGACAGAGCCGGGACAGAGCCGGGACAGGACCGGGACAGTGCCGGGACAGGGCAGGGACAGAGCCGGGACAGTGCCGGGACAAAGCCGGGACAAAGCCGGGACAGCGCCGGGGCAGAGCCGGGACAGAGCCGGGACAGAGCCGGGACAGGGCCGGGGCAGAGCCGGGACACAGCAGGGACAGAGCCGGGACAGAGCAGGGGCAGAGCCGGGACAGAGCAGGGGCAGAGCCGGGACAGAGCCGGGACAGGGCCGGCCCAAAGCAGCAGCCCCCGCGGGAGCGGCGGCTCCGAGCGCCGGGCGGTGCCAGCGCTGCCCGCCGGGGTTCCGCTGCCCGCGGGCACCTGCCCAAGTCCCGGCTGCGGCCCCTGGGCAGGGTCCGGGCAGGCCGGGCTGCGGAGACTCTTATTGTGACAGCGGCGGGGGCCGGAGCCAGGCAGGGCCCGCGGTGTCACCGCTGGCAGCACATTAAAGCCTCCGGTCTCGTCCCGCCGCGCAGAGGGCGGCTATGACAGCCCGGGCCCCTGAGTGACCGTCCCTTCCCAAAATACCGGCCACGGCCCAGGTGACAACTTCTAGGCTGTAGGTAAGGTGCTTGTTTGGGCTGTTTTCCACGTCACTTTTTACTTGGAAGCTGGTTAGGGACGTGGCATGAGGGACTGCAGGAATGCCGAGGTGAAAACGTACCTTTAGGGTGCGGCGGTGTCAAAGGTAACGTGGGCGGCAACAGAGCCAAAAAACGGGTTTGTTTTTAAACAAGCAAGATGTCTCTGTCATAACTTACTGTTTCCATCTTGTAAGGTCAGAAGTCTTTTCGGATTTATTTTTTTTCCTCCCAAATCAAGCTGGAATGATTTGAGGAAAACATAATCCATGTTTTGCTCGCTGTGAGAAGTGACGCTGTGCATCAGAGTTTGGTTAGGTGCAGTGTTCTAGAAAACAAAGTAAACGCTGGTTTCTGTACACAGCCTGTGGTACAGTGAATGTACAAATCTCTGCACAGGTAGTGACATAAAAATGGGGTAAAGACAAGACTTAACGAGTTTTCTGCACCGGTGAATGAGAACCCAGTGTGGACATGCTCCGAAAATTTGAGTCAGCTTCAAATTCCAAGAGCATGACAAGGGAAAAGTTAGGGAATTTTTACTATAAGGCCTCTGTTTACATACAGCCAGTTCACAAGTAATATTGACAATTACCTTTAGGAAATGAAAGCCTTGAATCTTTAAAATCAGAGCAACGTCTCCAGTTATCTCCCCCCATGGGAATTTATGACCTCGTGGAGCCCTTCTCCAGGCTCTCCAACAAGAGGAATACAATATTCTGGGTATATATAGCAGTGAAACAGCTGATCTTGGTGGGGCAAGATTACAATTTTTTCCAGCACATGTAACTGTGGGGATTTATATACTCTTTTTTTTTTTTTTTTTTTTTAGTAGCTTTATGCTTATTTTGGGTGATTGATTATTTATTTATCATGAAGTGGTTCGTCCATTTTAACAAGCTGACTCAATGAAATTTTCCTGGGTTTTGAGCTGATGGAAAGCCCAGGTTTAGATGTCAAGCACCTGCAAAATAAATGAAAGACTCTGAGCAGCTCAGCTTGCCCTATCCTGTCTGGCAGCTCATGTCGTTCTGGCGATTAGCAGCCTTAATAGCAAATCTTGGGAAATCACCTCAGAGATGCACAGTCCTTGGCATTCTAGTCCCAAATCTCAGCTGGATATAAAAAGCTCTGAATTCAACATCCATTAGAGAAGAAATCAGGAGATTTCGTTTCAAAAGTTTTGTTTTAGACTTAAAAGAAAGTGAACCTTTCATGCTTCCCTGTGGTATGAGGAATTTCTTGGCACAAATAGCTCGTTCTGGGGAATAGTACATTTAGCATTTTGACAGGGCATAAAACAGCAGGATCCAGGGATCTTTAGTTAAGATGTTATGTGGGAAATTACCTTGCTTAGCAGTAGGATCTGTGGTTATCTGTAGATTTAGGCAGGTGGTAAACCAATTGTAATTTCCTTTAGAATTTGCTGGCCTCCAGCACATAAGACAACCATAGTGAGCACTGCACCTGAGCCCGACAGACTGCATGGCTTGTTGGTGTTACCCAAAAGGTTCATACAGTTCTGGGACAGTTCTAACAAATCCTAAATAACTTTGTTTTAAGTTCAAGCTTTAATGTAGTTGAACTTCATACTCTTTGGACTGCTATTGACTGCTTACAACATAGTATTTTTGTGATTCAGCTTGTGATGTACAATTTATTTTATCTATATTGTCTTCCTTAAGGGAAAATCCACACCAAGAAAGCCTCTATTCTGCAAGGCAAGGGTTCCATTCTATCCAGGAGCCCAGCCAAGAAAACTTTTGTGGCCTACCACCTAGCTTTTACCAGCCACCTATCCAAAGCCAATTATCACCAACAAACCCCCAGGACAGCCGTGAAACCTCTCCTATGAGTGTCCCTAATCTCCCCTCCGTTTCCTCTATGTGCCAACCAACCATGTTTAACTACGAACGTCCAAAACACTTTATCCAGTCTAAGAATGCGTGTCAAGGGCAACAACAGCCTCCAGGACCTGCAGCCTCTACAGAGTCAAGCAGAGAAATCAAACAGTCCTCCATCCTCATACAGCCTCGTAACCCCAGTGGGCAGAAATTCTCCTCCTCGTCATCGCTGAGCTCTTCAATCACGCTCTCCTCGCCTTCCTGTAGTGCCCCTAAGGAATCCACATATCCCATCACACCTGCATCTGCACAGTCTCCTGCTAGCTCATCATCCGGGCAGAGGCTTCTACCCATGCCTAACCAATCCCCCGCAGCATTCCTGTGCTCAGTGCTCCCCTCGCAGCCCGGCTATAACAGCCCAGCTCCTTCTCCCGTGGAACCTCAGTAAGTACACACAGGCTGCTAACCTCCCTGGCTTCCCTCTGGCCTGGCCTGGCCCCAGCACTGACCACCCCAAGCCCCAGTAAAGCCCCGGCCTGCCCAAAGCCGATGGCACGGCTCCCGCTGCACTCTGGTGTTCAAGGCAGGACTCTGCACGAGTCAGGGTAGGAGGCTGAGTGCTTGCCCTTGTGGGAGAGATGGGTGTTCACCAGGAATTGAACTGCACAGTGGGCATGTCACAGGCTGCTGTGTGGGTTTTCTGGAGTTGGTTTGAATTGTTTAGTTTGATTTGACAGAAATCTCTTAATTAAAAGATTATTAGGAACAGAAGACAGGCACCCATCTCAAATTAATTTCTTTCAAAAAACATGGCTTATGAACAGGGAGATGGGAAGGCAGTGGCATTCCCCACATATAAACAACTTAGAGCTTCCTAGTAAGTCTCAGCAGTATTTTCAGGTTCCACATCATGGTGTGGATCTAAACTCACCTACGATACCCTTCTCATTAATCATATATGTGAACAGAAATGCAGCCTCTTGAAAATTTTACCCCTTTAGACTAAAGACTAAATTCTTTCCTGAATATGTATTATATCATTTTGCCTTTGGGCTGCAATCCAAATATCTCCCAAGGTCAGTGAGATCTCAAAGGGAGCCGGGCCTTGCCTTCTCACCAACTTGTATTCCTGCCAATATCAGCTGGATGTCCTGGGGAAAGTCAGGGTAGAATTCGCACAAAGTGAGGTATTGGAAAGTTGATAGGGGCAGGGGGTCCTGCTGGATATAAATCCAGGTTTAAGTGTCAGTTTGCATTGAGGAAATCAGAATACTTCTGTCTGTTTTCTGAATCACAGCACTGAGGAAAGGGGAAAGGTAAGATGGAGTGGGTTAACTGGGGAGTGTTTCCCAAAGTCCTGCAGGAGTGTGGGGGGTTTGGGACACACCTGGAGTGACTGCTGGGGTTTGTGCTTGTAGTGTGAGGTTGTTTGTTTCCATAGTAAAGGACTTGGGTGCCTCACTGTGTTTTTCATATCAGCTGCTCTTAAATGCAGCACCCGGTGAGTTGAGGAATTATTTTCCCAATCACACTGCTAATGGGCAAACAGGGACATGAGGTGTATTCGTCTGCTGGGCAAATTACTAAAGTTATTAAGTTATAACTCACATTAAGTTATTAAGTCCAAGCAGTGCTGGGAGTATTCCAGAAGTACAACCCTTCTACTCTACTCTAGCCAGCAGAACAAATTCCCAAGCAACAGGAAGAAGAGGATTTGGAATAGAAATAATTTCTGAGCACAAGTGCAGCATTCTTACCCCACTGCAGGTCACAAACCAGGTTAGATGCTGTCAGTACAGAGTGCTGTGACCTCCAGCAGACCTTTGCAACCCATTCTGATGGATGCTCCTCTTCTCCTAGCATCTTTCAGAATCAAATGTACTGCCCAACTCCAGGAGTGGCTATGGATTACAGGGTCAGGCTGGGAGGGGCCACTGCAGGATGTAGGGATGCTGAAGGAGTGCTGTGGGAGGACACTCAGTGACTTGGCTGCACCATGATGCTTCTTCCCCTTAAGGTTTTGATACTCAATTACCCAACTTGGCCTATTCATCTCCCAGATGCTTTGTGGGTTCGTTGGAACCACGGTTTTTAGGAGGCAGGCTCACGTTTTTGTCTGCATTCTGTGAAGCTGTAGCAAATAATCCAGCAGGCCTACAGGAATAACTTTGTTTTCTCTTCCTGCATGAGTAGTTACTCACAACCCATGTATAACAAGCAAGCCAGCATCAACTCTATGCAGAAGACATCAGACCAAGAAATTCGAGGAACAAAAGAGGCCCTCATTCAGGACTTGGAGAAGAAACTCCGATGCAAAGACAGCCTTCTCCAGAACGGCAACCAGGTAAGGAGTCAAAGAATGCCCAGTAGTGCAAGCAGGGATGCAGAGACTGCTTCTAGTACCCCAGAGGCTGGAGCCTCCCAGCTGAGCTAAAAGCAGAAGGACGTGCAGGAGCAGCCCTCTCCAAATACCTTTACTCAAAACCTCAACAGATCCCATGAGAGTTGGATCAGAATATTCTATCAACATGAAACAAAAAGGAATATGTTTAGAGCTGTAGCACAAATTTGAACTCTCTTCTGGGGATCCTGCTGAACATCACATCCACAGACAATTAGAAATCCAAGGAGAATACCTCAGTTTTCTAGACATGACTACAAACTGCTTTTCAACACTGGGGTTAACAAACCTCTCAAAATCTTTAGAACCAAGGAAAAAATTGGAATAGTTGAAAGTTCATTTTAGGGACCACCATTAAATGGGGTAATTTTTTTTTTCTTTGCATATGAACAACAATAAATGAAAGAAATTATATAAGTTTTTATTATAAGGTCTGTCTCCTATAAGAAGGCCTCTTAATCTCAGTACTTATTTATTTATCCTGCAGAGGGTCCCAATGGAATCCCCTTTACCAAGAAATACAAATCTGGGAGGTAAATTTGCTTACCAGTAGGGAAGCCCATTGCAGAGGGCTAGAGCAGGCAGGTTTCTAATGTGGGAACCTTTCTGTTGGCTGGAGGCAGTCTGGTAAAAGCCTAGTGTTTAAAGTTTCCATCTTCTTTCCCCTGAAGTAGAAAGTATTATTTTCATTATCGTCAGTGAGAACAGGTTTGTGTCACATATGTGATTTTAAATACTGATGGGCAAACAAATTGGTCAAATCTGACTTAATATGCCCCTAACAGGAATGTCCTGTGTGCTGTAAGAAAGCTTGTCAGCTTTTCTTCCCATGGGAAGCCAGGCTAAAAATAAGGCTTATGCAATCACCACTGTGTCCTCCTCTCCTTGTCCTCCTGCAGCGTCTGAGCCAACTGGCCAATCTCAGCCACACTTGACACACACGTAAGGACATCAGGGATATTCAGCTCTCACAGGTTTTGCTAAAGGTCTCATGCTCTCTTCTAAAGAAAAGTCCCACAAGGCTCCCAAGCCTTTCCCCACTCAGCAGGAGGCACAAGTATGTCTGTACAGAGTAGAGATTCAGTCAGAGCGCGTCCTCACATCACAAACTCCAAATCTGAGTTAAACTTTGTGGGCAGCAAAGGGTCAGGTGTTCTGGGGCTCAGGGCAGTATCGTACTTTTCTAAAGTAACCCAACTGACAGAGCTTGAATTTAACTCTGCTCATTTTGGTCCCTGTGTGCCACATCCAGACTGCAGGAACTTACTGTGTCCTTGCCTCTTCTCCAGACAGCTCACAGCATTTCACCCTGTAGATGTGCTGGTAGAAACCTCCCCAGTGCTTTCATGGGTAGTGGTGCTCCCCTCTGGCTGTGCCTGCTTCTGGTGTGGCTCTTGCTTTTTTGGAAGCATCCATCATGCCTCTAGCCCCAAAAGTGAATGACCTGGGAAGTTTTCCCAGCCCCAACAGAAAGGTACCCGGGGACTCACTCTGGCTTCTGAGGATGATGCCATCAGCTACCCATAAATAATCCCAGCAGAGAAAGAGGAGGAGTGGAAGGCCACAGATGGCATTAGGGAGGCTTTGATGAACAGGCAGTTTAATCTTTTATGCATTTCAGTGCTGTATAAATTGAGGCTGACTTCAGTGGGCATCACAGACTGCACACCCTCTGGGCCAGACGTGGGGCTTCTGGTCAGCTCCTGCTTCCATTGACAACATCCTGGATTTGTGGCATATCAATGTGCTCTTAACAAGCTGATCTGAAATAGTAAATGGACTTCTGACTAGAATTCCTCTCCACTCTGCTTTCAGAGATTGACTTATGAAGAAAGAATGGCTCGCAGGCTGCTCGGACCAGTAAATGCTGCCTCTGTGCTGGACTCACAGGGTGAAGACAACATGCAGAATTCACAGGTAACTGGGGACCTGTCTCTAGAGCAAGGATTTCCTGGTGATTGTGCTGTGACCTGCTTGTACGGGGCACAGATGGGGTTTATTTGGTACCAGTGCAGGTGAGGGGATGGTTCTCAATGGGAGGGCTCTGCATGGCAGGGTTTGGGGTTTTTGCAGGGTGATGACAGAGGGGGGAAATTTAAGCACCATCCCCTTAGAGGGCCTGCTGGGTAGAATGACCTCTCCAGGGAAGAATCACAGCAACTGCTGCACAGCACAGAACCCACTGCCTGTGACAGGAGGGGAGCAGCACCATGAGGGATCCAGGTACCCACTCCCAACAGCCTGAGTGCAGACTGTGCCAGGACAACAAGATTTACACCTGTCACTGTTCAGAATAAGTGACATTGGCTTCAAGAGGTCATGGCCTTGAGCTGGGATTGGTTGGGTTTTAGCCCTTACAGGGGGCTGCAACCATTAAGAGAATGCAAAGAGTTATTTCAGCAGTCCACATGCTGATAGACAAGAATCTATTACTACTGGCATTTTCCAAAGTGTTTTAGTTGGAGACTTGCATCATCTGTTGGTTATTCAGGCCAGTTAGAAGCTCTCTTTGGTACTTTTGTGCTCAAAGTTAATGGAAATATCCATGGTGTGGCACTGGGTACCTGTGCAGGGAAGGAAATACCCCTCCTGCTGCAGGCAGCAGAGAGCCAGGAGCAGGCACGTACCTGCCAAAGTGCACTCAGAAAAACATCTCCATGGAACAGACACTAAGATCACAGCAAAGGAGGAATGCACAGTTTGAACTATTTCTCCCCAACAATCACCTGGCAAGAGCAGGAGAGAAGGGAAACTAATGAATGTCAGAGAGCAAGGGAAGCCTCATTTTTTGCAGAGAACAAGAAAATACTCAGTCAAAACAGGCTGACTGACAACTTTTCAGCATGTGTGAAATGCTGCTTTTAAAAAAGAACATTAGAAACAGAGATTGGCTTATATTTGGGACATCTTACTCCCAATGTCCAGTCTTATTTCTGAATGATGTAGTCACTGATTCATTCAGCCTCCTGATTCCTCAGGAACTTAACTCAGTCAGTCCATGTAACTGGTCATTAGAATCATCAGCAACTTCATCACTACAGCATCATTTCACAGGACAAGTAATAACTGTACAGGACTTGTGTAAATGAGCAGGTACAGGCAATTGCCTTTGGACTCCACATTGAACTCAGTCCAGCAAACCCCTCATTCATGTAATATTTCCCCTGAACTTAAAACTTTCCCTGTGCTTGAAGTTTAAATCCAGGCTTAAAAATCCCACAAGACTGGGCTGCTGAGCACAGAACCAAACTTTGGAATGGCTCAATGCAAACATTCCAGAAATTTCCATGCAGCGTTTGCTCTCTCTGACTCCATTGCTAAAATGAGTCGCTGGCACTAAACTCTGTCGCATTTTCCAAACATCCAAGCTCCTAACAGGAATCAATCCTGGGTACTTTAGCAGATTTAGTCATGTGGTTGCAGAGTTGTCAACGAGCTTAGTTGGTGCTGTGATCTAGAAAGAAAAGTATTTTCCAGCTCAGCGTGTGTCCATGGCTGCTGGTACCATATTTAAGTGGGCACAATACAAGGCTCTTGCCAGCGATTCCACTTCTATTCCTGCTGTGGGGAAGGACATTCTGTTCTCAGCTCTCAGTTTAGATGTTGCCAGGAGTCCTGATCCTCTCTAACAAAGGTTATGGGCTGGCAGACAGCTTTGTGTGCCAAAGTTGCTGCACCCATCACCTGGGCAGCAATGAAAGGTTCTGCCACTGCAAAGCCTGTGGTGAGCATAGAGTGTGTCAGATCCTCATGCAAGTTCCTCTGCCTCCTGTCCCAATGACTTCTGAAGTGGATTCATTTTGTTTTTAAGCAGCAGTCAGGATATGAACTTAAAATGGCTTCTCATTCAATCTACAGATAAATCTTTCTAAGTGAACTCACCTCTCCTCTTTCTCTTCTCAAGCACCAGAATGCAGAAAACATCAGGCTGCAGGTTCCTACAACACACATAAGGTAAAGCATAAACTTGTGCTGTGCTATTCTTCAAGATCTTATTTCAAACATTTTTAGACAATGTTGGTTTAATCTCACTACTTATCACTTTTGTTAAAGTAGTAATTACCAAACTCACTCTCTTTCGACTGAAATGCTACCATTTGTGCATGGGTGATGATGCCTAGGATCTTAATCCAGTGAATTCTAAGCATAGCACTAGAGGTTTAAAAACTCCATTCAACTTGGGAAAATATTCTTTGTATTCTAGAAGATTAATTTCTAGTCAAAGAAATATAAATGTTGAAATGGATATATATAATGAAAATGAAACACAGCCTACATTTCTCTTGCCAATTCTTTTGGATACTATGCCATAATGAAGGTTATGTTTCTGTGTTGAACAACTTTGAGCAAGAGAAGTGGCTGATCAAAAGTTATGACTTGCAGCTGAAAAACCAACCAGAACCAGAGTGTTGGATTCCTACATGTGTTTAGGGGCTCCAGCTGCAATCAGAGTTCAATGTCATTTGTGCTATGGTAGCTTTTTTTAATGGTTCCTGTCCCCTTTTCAGGAGCAGACCATCCTCAAGAGGTGAAGATCGTGGACATGACTCAATCCAGGAAAAGTTTTTTCAGCCACGTTTCACACAAGTGCCTGAAGATGTAATGATTGAGGAGGGCCGGTTCTGCAGGCTGGACTTCAAAGTAATGCCAACCTCTCCCAATTCCATTGCCAACCTCTCCCTTCCAATTCCATTCCTTCTTGGGCTGTGGGGCATGGACAGTGGTCTCTGCAGTGCCTGTGCACTTTAATAAGCCAGAGCACTAATGGCAGATGGTTCAGGGTCTCCCCAGGCTATGGAAACCAAGAAATAGGAGATGGCTAAATATTCCAGCATTTTCCCTTGGAAAATGCAAATGGAATTAGCTGCATAAGAATACGGTTAAAGCTAAATAGTGGTAAATACAGACCACTACAGAATGTCTCTAGACATCCTTGAGAAGAATGAACATTAATGCCCTGCTGAAAAAAGCCTTCTTGGCAGGGAACCTTGTGCTTTGCACTGGGACTCCACTATTTCAGTGCACACACATCCAGAGAGGTCTGTGTAGGACTCACCTCCCTTTAATGAGCCTTCCTGAGGTAACTGTGCCCTTGCTGGAGCAGACAAGCAAGGAAATGCCCTAAATACAAACAAAACTCGAGAATGGCTTGAAACTGCATGGCAGATGTACCAACCCTGGGTTAAAAAGGATCCTGCTCTCCCTCACATGCAGCTTCACTGCAGAGGGTGTTTGCTGGTTGTGGTTTGGCTTGCATTTTCCTAATGACTTCCACTCTCTTTACTTCAGTAAACTCTGGCCAGCCTTACACATGACCTTTAGCCATCTTCCTGCAAGTTGCCTAAACTTCTGAGTGCCATGGAGAACCTGGAGCACGCCTGCAGGACAGCTGATTTACAGCTGTTATCATTTGTGGGTGTCAACACTGCTGCAGTGACAGCAGTGAGAATGAAAGGCTGAACCCACTATGAGCATCTTGGGCCTGATCAAAGCCACCTTACAAGAAGGGAGCAGCAAGGGGTTGCAGGAACAGCATCTACTGTCTTGTAGCTAGAGCTCATCTTTTCATAGCACTCCATGAGCAAATTCACATTAATATTCAAAACCAGGCAACACTATACAATTTTGCAGTAGAATCATGGTTTGATCACCTATCAGCATCAAACTCCCTGTAGTATTGGAGGGATTTTATTATCTTAAAGGTGTTTAACTCTTCACTGCTCTCCCCTCCCTCACAGGTTAGTGGGCTGCCGACTCCAGATGTGATGTGGTACCAGAATGGAAGGATGGTTCATCAGGATCAGTTCCATAAAATGATAGTGTCAGAAAAGGGATTCCACTCGTTTATTTTTGAAGCAGTCAAATCAGCTGATGCAGGAACATATGAATGTGTGGCTGTCAACCGAGCAGGAGAAGCGTCTTTCACAGTAAAAGTGGAAGTGATTGGTAAGGCTGAGAGCACTGATAATTCCCTGGCCACACAGGGAAGGTCTCAGTAATCTAATGCTTTCCTCCCTGTGTTTGGGACATTAAACTAATTAGAAGCAGAGTTAGAACTCCACATATTCAGGCTCAAACAATAAAAACCAACTTACCTTTTCCAAGACTATTTTAATAACTACATCTAGGATGCTATATTTCTTCAAACCACTTCTATCAGGATATTTAGATATAGTGAGATGTCCAGAATTTAATTTAATGTTATTAATTTTCCAGGATTGATAACATATGTTATTAACTCTCCTTCTAAAGTGGACTGTGTTTACTACACCCTTATGCTCATGGGAATTGCCTGCAGGCTAAGGAGATGCAGTGAGGAACACGTGTCCTCCTGAATTTAGCATCCTGAAATCTTAAAAAAACAAGCATGACATGAGCATTCCACACTTCCAGTAACTCCTCCTTATCTCTCTTCTTTAATTTAGCAAAAGAACATCACATGCCTCCAACTTTCATCTTCAAGCCACAAAGCAAAAAGGTTTTTGAAGGAGACACAGCCAGACTGGAATGCCAGATCTCTGCCATCCCAACACCTCGGATTTACTGGAAAAGAAACAACGAAATGGTACAATATAATACAGACCGAATAAGGTATCCTACTGATGAGTTGGCCATTGGTGTGTTAGAAAACAACAGCCAGTGTTTGTTAAATCAAATGTAAATAGGCTGGTGTCTGATAGCAGCAAGGTGGAAAGCTGGATCTGCCCCTTGTGTGTGACACAGGGGGCACAGGCCACGTGCTGGCCAGGCAAGGCTGAGAGCCTTGCTTCGAGGGCACAGAGGGAGAGCTGTGCCCAGATGCTCTGAATGCCAGCAGCAGTAGAGGGCCCACGGAGAAGGACAGCTTTAGCACTGAAATGTGCAGTGTGGGGCTGCACACCTGCTTGTGCCAAGGTGTGAATCACTGGTGGCTCTAACACGAATGCAGTGTTTGTGTCTGAGCAGTTTGCAGTGCCCTGTAAGAATTGTTCTGGTGCTTTCTCAGCTCCTCAGCATGTAAACTGACTCTGATTTCTCTCCTTCTCCCTCAAAGCACTTAGACATAAAACACCTTCATTTTTCAGCTTGCTCCATGACAATACTGGAAGGATTTGCCTGCTGATCCATAATGCAAACAAGAAGGATGCTGGCTGGTACACCGTGTCTGCTGTCAACGGGGCAGGGGTGGCCACATGCCACGCCAGGCTAGAGGTTGCAAGTAAGTACCAGCTCCCAGTGCCACAGAAAGTGCACTTGTATTCAGAATAGGCCCTCAAGATTAACCTCATGAAGCTCAGCCTGCTGGGAGGATTTCTTTCCTAGACAAAAAAGTAACCATCCTGGGAAAAGCTCTTTTGTGTAGTAACAGGACACAGTGGTGTGTCCTTTGCATTGTTTAAAGACTACAATTTCCCTGACACCAAGCAAGATGGTGAATATAAATCTCTGGTGTCTGAGATAAGGGTTTGTCTGCTAAATTCTTCCCAAGGGTTTGCTGGTTTATAATGCAGATAAAAAGTGATGGGGTTGCTCTACTGTGGGTCTTTCTACACTCTGGGAAGGCACTGAAAGAGGCTTTTTCTCTCTCTTCCAGCACATGCAAATAAGCCACTTCCAGCCCCAAAGCAGTTACGGGTTCGACCAACTTTTAGCAAGTACTTGGCACTTAATGGAAGAGGACTGGATGTGAAACAAGCTTTCTCACCAGAAGGGGAGTTTCAGCGTTTGGCTGAGCAGTCTGGACTGTATGAAAGTGATGAACTTTAACTGGAAATGAAGAGGAAAACCTCATACTTATAAAAGACAGTTACAACATAGATGCAGTTAACTGGTGATTGCTCTGATTAGCAAAATACCTACTTATATATTTGTACTTTGACTCTTGCACATTCAGCTGATCCCATTTTACCATGTTAGATTTTATTTATATGGTTTGGTGACTATAACCATTAACTGAGTATTGCATTTTAACTAGAAAACCTAAGAAAGCAGGTTAATTAGTTTTTCAAGTGTGGGTGGGCTTAGTTCCACCTCTGCTTGGTTACATGCTAAGGTAGCTTGGTTTGTACTGCTTCTCTAATATCACTTGTGATAATATCAGAAGTCTGTACTGTCTGAATACTAAAAACAAATTGATTAGAGTGTTTTTATGAGAATAAATTAGAGGCAAATAAAATTTTAAATAACTAACATCAGGTGTGACTCTTCCTTTCTTGATCTGATAAAAGCACCTTTTGAATGTCTGGCATCAGCTTCAGCCTTGGAAAGATGGATTCCTTCCCACCTAAACCTTCCACTTGTCCCCTGCCCTGTCTGCTCCCACTGTCATTTGTCATCTGACATCTATAAAATATTTAGCATAAACTAAATGCCGACACCCTATTAACACTAAGCCATACCAGTGAGGCAACATCAATATTTCTTCTCCTTGCACACTTGACCCAAAAGCTGTCCTCTATAGTGTGAATCATTAAGGCTATCGTGTTTTCCCTCCTTTACTCAAGGAGTGGCTGCAACTCATCTTGATGCTGACTCTCAACAAGCTGTTGATTTGAGTCACACAAGTGGTTTGTGTGCTGCTGTTCACAGACACCTTGCTCAGAACAGTATTAAAAACCATGGAATATTAATTTGCCAAACTCCAACAAACAAAAACTGAAGACTTTTCAACTGTACTTACTACGAGAAAATTTGTGGGGGTTGATCAAACCTGAACTCCTCATCGAGGTGCACAGTCAGCAAACCTCTCAAGTGTCTTCCAGAACAGAAAAAAGGAGGCCTCAGCTTCACCCTGCGCTGCTGTGCCAGTAAATGACCCCCCAAATCTGAACTGCATAACAATGGCTATTAAACTGTCCACAAAATCCTGCATCTCTGCCACCACACTTCTCCTCTGGGCTACCCAAGTGATGAAACACTCTGACATAATTCCCCTGTTGCACACGTGAAGATGGAGCTGATAGAGGCAAACCAGTACCCAGTTTGCCCACAGGCTCCACTGGAAGGTTGGAAAGTCTGTATCATTTCTCTGACAGAGGTCTCTACACAGAAGTCATAGAACAACTGAGGTGAGTCCCACTCTTTACTGGCAATCACGGTATCAGCTGTACCTCACTGAGTACTCGCTCCTTACTCCACACATCATCCACCCAAAAATGCCCTTGCAGTGGAAATGGCTCTCAGTTCCCAGCAGCCCAACTTAGTGACAACTGGAAATGGCAGAGCAAGGTTAGAAGCTGTTGTCACTCTCTAAATTCGGCCTGTGAGCTTCCTCTCCTTGCCCCTTCTCTCTGGTGACATTCAGTGTGGGGAGCACAGACGTGCTTCCTGAGCAAGGTGATGTCCAGCCTCTGTCTGGAGCCCTCCTATTTGGCAGCTGATTTCTGGAGGGCAAGGCTTTCCTAATAAATATGTTTTCTCAGAGAGCAAAGAAGCTCCCCAGTGTTAGTTTAAAGCAGTCTCACCTCATGGTTCCCCTAAAAACCATATGCTAAATGTTGTGCTTTCAGCTGAAGAAAGGTAACCAACTTCTTCAAACACATTTGGAGAAATTCTGGGTACAAACAATACTGATACTTCTGAATAATCAGCTTAGGAAAACAATAGGCCAGCTAATTGCTCCATCATATACTCAATATGAGGCTTGGGCTGGAAAAAGACTTCAATAAAAAACATTTTAATAGTTTGCAAAGGGATCACTGTTGGACTCTGCTGGGACAAAAGCTGTCACAAGACAACATTAAACCTCCCAAACAACAGCCATATTTACTACAAGAATTTGCTGTTGGGAGTAGCCCAGGTCCACCAGCTAAAAGCAGGCAACAACACCTGGTACATCTACCTTTATTCCCACACTTTCTTAGCATACTTACAGCAAATGTCATTACTGAGCTGAAGACAGGTCTAACTTCAGTCTAAGGAATCAATCTGAGCAAGTAACCCTACCTAAGCACGAAATGTTTCTGACAATGCCACGATGCTACAGTCAGTAACAACCAGGAGTGCAATTAGCTGAGCTTTTCTCTTGTTTGCATTGAGATAAACTGCAGATTTGGGGTTGTGCCAGCATTAAAGATGGGTATTTGGCATGGGAAATCCATAACAGAGAGACAGGAAGAACGGGAAACAGTGAGCCCAACTGAGCACAAGCACATGTTAGTGTTCCTATCCCCTCTACTATCTCTGGAGAAATCAATTATAGGATGCATGAATTTAAATCGCATATTTATAAATTGGAATCAGGCAAAAATACTCTGGAAACTCTCTGCTTCACACACTTCATTTAGCACTGATTTAACACAATGAGAGACCACGTGAACATGCCTATGAAACAATGAACATTGTAAACCAGAGATGTTTCATTTAAGGTAACGAAATAAGGTTTTAAAGTAATAAGCTGCCTGGCCCATGTAGGGTGAAATCCAGATTCATAAGCAATTGCTGTTTTGTGAAGGTACTGAGCAACTAAATAAAGGGACTGGGAATGTCTTAAGGCTGTGTGTCTCATGAGTGCTTCATGCAGAGAAAAGTGTTATTTCAAGGTCTGTTTTCAGTGATCAATTTAGCATGCAGAAGAACACAAGAGCTAACAAGGATTATAAAATAAAAGTTCAGGCTTATACCAGTTTGGGTTCTATAAGGTGAGCTGCTTTGTTTTCCCATTTCTGAGAGATGGAAAAACACCCTCAGCCTTCTCATTATCTCCATGGAACTGGGCTATATGGGCTGGTACAGCAGTGGAGGATATATCTTCACCTAAATCAAAGCAGGAGAGGGTGGAGAAGTTGGTGTTTCTCAGGCAGAGCAACTGGGTCTCTTGAAGAACCAGAGCTGTATTAATCATACCTGTACTTGCATTTCATAGTCATAAATGTATATGTATTTCTCAAGCTACAATGCTGATGTGAACCTCTTCTGGGTAAGCAGGTGAGCTCTTACCTTTACTGTGTGTGAAATCCAATTTACCAAGGTAAGATACTTCCATAAAGACATAAGGAAAGGTTGGGCACCTCAGGCATTTGCAGCCACTTTTCCTCAGGTAGCAGCTGGAAAGACAGTAATTCATTAAAAATGCAGAAATCCAGTTAGTTCAGGGAGCAGACCCAGATCCATCCTTCCCATTTTTTGGCAATAGTTGGTGTCTGGTCTGTACACTGGTTGCTGCTGGCTGCTGGAAAAGATTTCTTAGCCTTTTGCAAGGTCAAAGACTTCAATATTTGTCTTTGTTATTAGAAATATTAGAAAATTAAGGCCTGAGATGATTCGGAGGGATTAACCAGCCCTCAGTTTTTCCCTGACACCGAGGGTGCTCCCAGCCCCTCACACACTTCCCACGTGAGGCACATCAGATCGGCCACATCTCGTGACTAATTCCTGTGCCCTTGCCAGGTCACGTGTTGCCTCTTTGTCGTTGCATCCATAATCCAGGCAGCTACAAAGACAGTAAAACTGAGAAATAAATGTTTCAGAAGTGCCTGGAACTGGCTCCATTTGCTGCTCTGGCAGTGAGTGACCCCCTGACTTTCACCTCTGTGTTTGCCAGCCTAGGCCAGCACTGGCTGAAGAGCCAGCGAGGCAGAAGAGACACAATCTGTGCCTGGTTAGACTCAGTCTAACCTGTCCTACCCTGCAGAGGCTGCACAGACCAGGCTCCAGCACACAAACCCCTTTCTGGCCTTGCTGTGGCTCTGTGTCCTCCCTACCCTTTACCCACCCTGTTTGTTTTAGCCTTAATCCTCACAGAGCAGGGAGGTGCTGGAGCTCAGCAGAGCCTCCAGAGCAAGCTGGAATGTGTGTGGAGTGGGACACAGCACAAGCCCAGAACTGCCACAGCACAATTACCAAAGTTTTGGCCAGTAAAGTCTCATATATACTGCTTATGAAAAAGCACCCAAAAAAGCTCTGTTTTTTCAAATCTAACCAAGGGCCTTTTGAAGTCAATCTAGTATTTCCTGTGCAAAACAACAGCCTGAAGAGAGGGCAAGGAGCTGGACTGGAGTCTCACTGGCTTCTGTTTTCATTCAGGAGCCATCCTTACGCTTTCCTCTGCATTGCAGAATTGTCCTGCTAAAGGAAGGGCTGCTGACTGATGCCTGTATAAATGCAGATTTCTATTTCCTTGCACTCTGTCCTTCACCACAACACGTTGTAAACATGCTGCCAATATCTTCTTTCCTTGGATAAAAATAGTGGCTCGTATTTCCTTTCTCTGTTTGCAGGAATCACAGTGTTCCTAAGCACAGCACAAATGTTCACTTTTAACTTTTCATGGGTGAGATGCAAAGGTGGAGCTAAAAGAGACAACTCTGTTTATAAGATTCCAGAGGAGTTTAAAATTACCTCCCCCTCATGAACATGGGTCACACAAATTCCAAGCTCATCTAAAAAAAATTTTGCACGTGGGCAGCTCTGTCCATTGGAGCAGCTGGGAAATCACCACAGGCAAAGAGCCTCCATAAACTCAGCCTTTTTCTAGACCCAGTGTAAGCCAGGTGTGACCAGCAGAGACAGCCTGGCAGCAAGAGAGGAAAGCAGTCATAGTTTTGTAGCCAAAAGCTATGAAAAAAGTAGCTACTTTTTGACTGCAGGAGAAGGCAAAATGTCCTGAACTTGATTCAGGACTGCCTTCATGACAGAACATGTAATTTAATAGCATTTTCATTTGCAAATACATCTGCTGATCTCTGGACAGAGAGTGCAAACTTCTCCAAAATTAGGGACTACCTTTGTTCCTAACCAAGTGCTCAAGGGCCAAACCAACAGGGACAGTGCTAAGGAAAAGGTAGGCTTTTTTCTTTCCTATAATCTTTGAAACTGCTAGCTGCATTTTGGGATTGAAGAATACAAAAGGAGTCACAGTAGCCCCTACTGTGACTTACAAAAGCTATTTCTCCACAGGATACTATTTTTAACATCATAGGAGTAGCAAAAGCTAGACCTATAAATAAAGAAAAATCACTTTTTTTGCCCATAAAGTCAAATGAAAGCTTGTTCTGGCCAGGCCATACACTGCAACAGCAGAGTTGGCAGCAGGGGAGATCAGCAAGTTTTAGAAATTGTATAAAGTCATGAGCTGGACATTTGCCCAAATGTTAAACAGAACCAGATGTATGGAAAACCAACAAGTTTCACAGCAATCTATTGGGTCACAGGCTGCATCTACAGCAAGAAGAAATATTACTGCAACTTCCCTTTGCTTTGCTAAAAAGTTTCCTGCAGTCTTTGTTCCAGTTCCATAGCTGGGGTAAGTCTGTGCAAGTACTTCCACAACAGATTTTTTTTTTAAATCACTTCTACAATAAGAGAGGGAAAAGGCCCCAGGCTGACTGTAAACATTACTGCACAAAAATCCCTGCCATCTCTCTCCACTCTGAAAAGAAATATGTATTTCTATGTCCTGTCTATTTGGAAGGGCCAGAAGACTGCTTTCAGCCAGATGTGGAACATTTTTCCCCAGTAATGTGCCTATATCTTTTCCTGCAGGAGTGATTGTGTTACTGGTGTCCCACTCTGCTATGCTGGCATTGTTTGTAATTTTTTTTTTTTTTTTTTTAAATCTTTTTGATGTTGAATTTGGAGTTATCAAAGCTACAGGAATGGAAGGAACCTCATCGAGGGCATCCAGCCACTGAGGACAGAGACTCAGCCACAGCTCAGCACTCACATCTCACATCTCCACTGCAGCATTCCAGCAGTGTGGGGGACACTGCTCCTGCAGATGTTGTTCCCATCCCCAGGCAGCTGCAGTCCTTGCTGAAACCTCACCGAGTGACAACCTGAGAGACAGAAGAACTGCACAAAGTCAGTGATTTTAAGATATTTTAAGTGCTTTTATACTGGCTTTTATATTGACTACAACTGCCCTCAGGGAGGGAAGAATAGTAAAACTGCAGGAAAGAGGGCACAGTAAAATGTCTGAACTCAGCTGGTAACAGACTGTCCACACAGTTTAATTAAAACCAAAGTTCTCCCCTATCCTTTTCTCTTTTTTTTCTTTTTGTATTTCTGGGCAAGAGCAGCAGGACTTGTATATATTTATATATATATACAAGGACTTGTATATTATACATTTATTGACTTATACAGTCAATAAATATATAAACAACCACTGCTTCTGGGTATTTTCTCTGAACATTTCAGGTGGTGTTCTGGAAGAACTGCCCAGCCGTGCTGGGCTCTAGGCAGGTACCTCTACAAAGGCCTGGATGACATCAACTCCTCTGCCTTGGCTGGGCTGCTCGGAGACTCAGCGACCGCGGGAGCGCGCCCCGAGCCCCGGCAGCCTCCTGGAGCTGCTCCCTCACAGCCGCCCTCCCTTCCCCCGACCCTTGCTCATGCATCAGCTGCTGCGGTTGATGCTCGTGTCTCAACAGTTCCTATCCCAGGCATTTGTTACGTCCCGAGACAAAAGAATAAAGTTAAGGTTTCAGGAAAAACCCTAAATCTCTTTTCCTTGGCTCAGGCGCTCACAGCTGTCGGCACCAGAGGGCGCTTCGCTTCATCTTTGCACCAGCCGGAATTCCGGGAACATCCCTGTATTCCTCAATCCCTTTGTACCCGTAGCCCCAGAGACAAGTTCTGTGGCCAGAAGCTGTCCTAGGCAGTCACTGCTGTTTCCTCATCGCTAGAACTCAGCCGCAGGAGGAGATAAAACGCGTGTCCAGGCGCCATCCGGACACGCCACGGGAACTCCCGGGGCCAGCACCAGGATGCAGCACCCACCGCACCTCCCAGTCCCTGTCCCCGGCAAGTTCTGCTCCTGCCCATCTCGGCTCCTGCATGACACACGGCCCCCGGCCCCCAGAATCTTAGAAAAATCCTACAAGGAGCTGTATTTCAAAGGCGATGTCCTGCATTATCACGCTACTACACGGGCTCCGTTCTCCCTGCGTCTAATCCCAGTGTGGAGGAGCAGCATCACGGAGAAGGGAGCAGAGGCATTCAAAGGGTGCCAGGAGATCTCCGGCCCAACAGAACAGACAGGGAGCACAGGGTGCCCCCTGCCACGGGCCACTGATTTTGTACTTTGGTCTCCTGGGCAAGCCAAGCCAAGCTCTCTTCTGAAGAGACCAGTTTTAAAAAGATCCCTCTAAAGGAATCTTGTTGCCAGGCCGTAGCCCAGGACACTTGTCTCAGAACACATGGGTCACTTATGATCCGATTATCCTGATTACTCAATAGCCTGCCAGCAGGAAAGCAGCTGTGTGGCACCTTTGGCATCTCCAACCTTTCTTCCTCCTGGCAGCCCTCTCCTGAAGGGCCTCAAAACCTTTGGACACAGTTCCTCTTCCAGAACTTCCCAAAAGAGCTTTCAAGCACTCCTCAACCTCACCCCACTCTTGTGAAACACAGGACACCCTCTCCACACCCCAGCTGGCTTTTCCCTGCAAGCTCTGTGCCCTGCAACGACACAACAGCTCAGGCATGTATGTTTGAAGAGGAAAAGCTTGAAATACTCTCAATTTGTGTTGTCTCAGAACTGGTTCTTCAGTAATAAAAGATTTTCCTAATATAACTGAGCTTTTTGCACCCACAAGAACATGCTTCTCCTCCATTTTGACTAATAGTGTCCAACACAGTTATTTTCCTCATTAAAATCTTGGTTCAATGCACATGGATTTGCAGCCGTTCCCACTAAACCACTCTTTGAGGGAATATCTTTTCCTTATTAGCATCCTGATCACAGCAAGCTTCATTGAATAAATAATGTACTTAAGAAAAAATGGGGGATTGTAGAACATATCTGTTCATTTTTTAGTCCAATGTCCTAAGAATTTCTTTCCCCCTGTTTTCAGAGAAAGGCCATGTGATCAGAGGGAAAGTTATTCTGTCCCAACCCAAAGAACATGCCCAAGGCTGCCTTCCATCTCCTCTCCCTCACCTGCTCCCTCAGCTCCCTAGTTTCTTGTTCCCATTTACCTGCACTGCAACACATCCACAGGCAGAGTCTTCACCTTCAGTTCTTCCTCCCCTGCCACACGTTAGGCTGAAGTGAGATGGATTTTCACAGAATACAACACAAGAGTCAGCTTGAAAGACATTGGTCTCTTTTTCTAAGAACTCAAACCAGCATACTATGAAATAAAGTCTGTTTGGTTCAGGGGAAAAGCATCCTCTGGTGTGTGGAGCAGTGTTTCCTGGCCACTAACACAGCAGTAACTGCTGTGGCACTGATCCCAGGGGTGAGAGATCCTCATGGACAGAGACCATCACTGTGCTCAGCTGAGGCTGCATTCATGGGCAGTGAATGAATTATGCCAGTGGTGGCTCCCTGCCCCATCTACTCCCAACCTGCTGCTGGGGCAGGAAGGAGCCAGTCTCCTGGTCTGCTCCTGCATTACTGCCAGCAGGAAATGAAGCCCAAGCACCACGATCCAAGGTGTCAGCACAGGAGCTGCTGGGGCCTGCCAGAGGCACAGCCAGCACAGGTACAACAAGGCTCCAGGGGATGCAGTTTCACCTGAGCCACCACCAGGGCAGACCTGGAATTGGGACCCACCTCACCAACACCCTGGAGCTACGAACAAGAGCAGCAAAGGACTCAGCACTTGTTTTCAAGAGATGGCAGTGGAGGAGAAAGCATGGAGAGAAACAAAGATGTAAGACAATAAAGGTTAAGGTACTTTTATTATAAAAGTCTATACAATGAGCACCAGACATAGCAATGCAATTATATCTGGTTTAGTTATATATATTCCATATCTATATATCCATATAGATATATAGGTTTTGCTTTTACCAAAGTAAAACTGTTATATCACAAAATGCCTAGTTCTACCATTTATTTATTGCTCAACAAGGATGGCACAAAACACACTCAGCATAACTGTTGCCATGCTTATCTACTATACTGAATAAACAGCCAAACACTGCATAACAAACACAAAGCAGCTGTTAATTCTGAATTGGAACCAGTCTGATCACTCACTCACTTATAAAAATATTGGAATCATATAGATTTAAGCATTATAAAGGAGGAATATATTATTTAAAACATTTAAATAGTGCATATTGACATTTTGCATGTGGTATATAAAACACAAACATTCATGTACAACACTATACAGTACACATTAGTTTCAATGTTTGGATACACCCGTGTCTGCAGACTGATAGAAAAGGAACTGAAGTGTACATTGCACAATGGAACTGAATAAAATTGGTAAATGGTCTCAAGACTAGTTTAACCTCATAATTCCCTAAGGTCCCAGATCACTTAGCAGTTAAAAAAAAAAGAAAAAAAAGAGAGAAAAGGCATATCACCAGTGCTCAATAGTTTTAGTGCTTTTTTTTTTCTGAATTCCAAAATTACATGCCTACAAGCAGAGTTAAACAAACCAAGAAGTATTCTACAGTCACAAATGAAATCTGAGCACAAAAAATCCTACTTGCAACCTACTTCATATGCTTCATGACAGAACAGCAAGTTTCTGAGGTTATGTGCGAGCCATTTCTTACATCATGAGAAAGTTCATTTTTGGTCTTTCATAAAGCAGAGTGAATCATTGCTGTGTTGACATTAGCCAGTCATAAAAACATGCAGTGAGAGTAAGTGCATGCAAAACATGGCCACAATCATACTGATACACTAAAATAAAAAAAAAAACTGAGAAAGCACCAGCTGAAATTAACATTTTGATTTTGTCAGATCAGAAACAGCTGCGGATGGCTGCTGCAGAGCAAAGCTAGTCCCTAAATCATCATTCAGCACAGCAGATGTGATATTCAAAACATTATTTAGTTTCAACTCTGAAGCTAAATCATGCAAGGCCCATAAACTGTTTTGCTTACATCGTAAGGGTTAGATAATGTATTTTTATTCTCCAACTGTAAAACAAAACCGTGATAAACAGCAGTAATCTTTCCACTCCAAACCGACGGTTCTCCCTGTGGTGCATGTTAACTACACTGATTTTAGCCCTTGACACCATACTCGTTTCAGGTACAGAGGGATTTTAACTGTCCTAAGCCAGCTCCCTTCTGTGGAGCCACGCAAGTCTGAGTGCCATCAGATTTCCCAAACACCAAAGTGTTCACTGTGCTCCTCAAATCTTCCGAAAGCGGAGATGCCGTATCCAATTCAGCCCAAACACTACGTCACCACTGGCTGATAAACAACAACCGAAAAAAGGATCAAATGAACAACAATGACATGAGTCCTGCAGGCAGCATGTGAGTGAACTTTTCAGTTTTCCAGGATTTAAAAGCCACTAAGAAAAGGTCACTTTCTGGTTTGTCCACTGTCATCTTTATCAAGGAGGAAATGTGACCGCTAATGAGCAAAATCCACAGACGTTAATTATTACTGTGTATAGGTGCAATTTAGAATACCAAAAATCAAAGTTGTTCCACAGCAGTCCTTTAAAAGCAATTACAGTCTGTTTAAGTGTTCCAGGAATTAAGAGCTGTACCCTTAATTTGCTGATTTTTTTCCCCGTAATAAAAAAATAGGCAAGAAGAGTAGTTCAATGGAGCATTACAATATTAATAATTTCTTCAACAATGCAAAAGGTTGGTAATAACAAAAGTCTCAAAGTTCTTGAATGCTAAAGAAAAAAAAAAGCTAGGGTTGTTTTGGAACAGGATGGATGCATCTGGAATACAAAACTTTGATGGAAACTGTGTTTGCTAAAGTTGGATAGAGCAGTCTCAAACTCAGAAACCATACTTGCTCTCTAGACAGGACCTACTTACCCTTCAAGCATGTCCTAGTGGCACCACAGTAAAGTGCACAAACTGGATTCTTTCAACAGTGCATGACACATGAACACAAGCACCCAATAAGTACAGGGGTAGTATATGGAAACATGTTACCCAACAGGTTGGAGTAATATAATTTAAATTGATTTTGAAGAATCTTGTTTGCTGATAAGGACTTCTAACAGCCTCAGTTTGGCTTTGATTTTCTTGTATTCCCTGTACTCATCCAGCATTGGTACACGATCTTCTTTCTGTACATTCCTGTAAAAACAAGAACATCAAAATTTCAACTAAATCCTCCATCCCGCAGCAAGCCGAAAACACAACAAGCTACAGGCAGTTATTTTAGGGCAGATGAAAACATCATTGGCAGCTTGTTCACCAATAACAGACACAACATTATAATTTAGTTTATTGTAGTTAAAATTACTATCACCTAAAAAACTGAATTGAAAACCCAGCGGCATTTATTTAGCACAACTGCTGCAGCATTGTGTAGTAATCATTGCCCTAAGCTCTCCTGGAAATTTTACTAACAGGATAGGAAGAGTTTCATTTCGGATCCTGTGTACACATTACAGAAAAAGACAAATTTAAGTCAACCTACATTTTGTACTGTATTTAGATTGACCCACAAACTGGCAGCAGAATATTATTCTTACTGGACCATAATAAATTAATCTATTAATATGATTAACCTCATTATTTGCCACTGAAGTCAAAAGGAGTTCTGTCCCAAATTCAGTAAGTGCATGATGAAGCCATATTACTGGAATTTGTGTGACCAATGGTCCAGGAGTTGGTAGCTCAGGAGAAATACAGGAGAAAGCACAGTCAAGTGAGAGCATTTGCAAACAAGAAAGTGACCTCTTAGGAGTGTTTTTAGTTTTGTTCATGAAGTGAGACACCTCCCAAATACAATGAGCAGCAATTCAATCCAACTCCTGACAAAACAAATTCAAATAAGAAGCCTAAAAGAGCTAAACAATAAGGAGAAGAATAAAAATTTTAAAACTCTTTACTAGTAAAGCAAATATCCACTGCCAGAACTGACCTACTGGAAAAAGGGGCAGATGGGCAAATTTCCCTGTCCTATGTTACAGAACAGGGATCATACGGGTTTTTTTTAATATAAAATTTTTAGTAAGTATTTTTAAATGCTTTTTTTTTTTAAATGGAACTGTTAAAAATACACAAAGTTATCTCCCTCAGGAGATTATTCACAGCAGATCAAAACAGATCAGATTCCAGGTGACAACATTCAAAGTTGGCAAATATACTTGGCTACATAATGATGCTGCAGCCCAGCATCTGCTTTTGTGCCAAACAAACCTTCCATTCTGCTGATAAAACTCCTCTTCAAATTCCCGTAATGTCTTACGTAGCTTCTTTTTCTCAGCTCTGGCTTTCCACAGTTGCTCCAATAATTCAGGCCTAAAAATTTCAAGTGAAAGAAAAATACTGTTGGCCATACAATAGAATTTAAATTCCTCAGAAACAACTGAGCTAGCTGCACTAATAATTTATTTGTCTGGCTCATAAGGAACATGATGTTTGAAAGTGAAATATTGAGAACAAACTAGCAGTTAATAAAGGGGTATAAATTTTCTGCTGTCTACACAGCTCAAATAAGGCTGAAGAAGGTTTAGAAGATACTAAATAATTCACTGAGTACAAAAAGATCTTCGTCAGACATGTCAGAGCAAAGAACACTCATTCAATCCAAACATTTCCTGAGAAGTGCTGAACATGTCACTCCCTTCCACCCAACATCACAGATTTGGTACCATGACTCTAAGTACAATAATTACAACTACTATAATTAAATTATCCACTTAATTGTCCATACATAGAAGCAGCTCGGGTGCTGGAGAGCCTCAGGTCCCGGGTGAGTTTCTCTTGACCATCTTCAATATCAGACTCCGAGTTTTCCACTGGACTTAGAACGGGCTGTGTTTGGGCAGCAGTTTTTAAGATTTCATTTAGGTCTGTAGACAAACCATCACTTTCCTCCTCTTCTTCCTGAAAGTAAAAACAGAAATTCAAAACAAATGTGATGTATTTCAGTTCCTTGTTACAAGTGCTGGAAAGTATTTTTTAAATGCACTGTACCTACCTTAATTTCCTCAAAAAAATGGGCAGTTTCACCTTCAATAATGGGCTGTAACATCTGCCCCCGCCTCTTGGTTGATGGTGATCCCTGCAAAAATGGAAGTTTGTTTCAAAATGTACAGGAAGACATCAAGTGCTGTTTGAAGTCAGAATTATGTTGAAGTCACCCAATATTTCCTCTTTGAGACAAATAAATTACTGCAAACATACTTACAGAGCACAAATAAAATAACCATATAACTCAAAAGGTTCAGATATCCAAGGTATCTTTGGCATAGACGTAAATGCTGTAGTTTATAATTTGTTTTAAAATACTCCTTCTCAGACTTAAAATAAAAAGCATTTGCTCTCTCCATGTTTGTAAAAGATTCATGAAGTGCAATGATAGCTCTGAATTTTGTACTTACTCTTGTTCCTCTCAAACCACAGTTACACAGGCCAGAGCTGGTTATCTCCTGCCAGGCATCCACTGGGAATAATCCTGCCAGGTTCTTTTTCCAGACCACTCTGAAGCCCTCCAGTTGGAAGTGTAAAATCAGAGCTATCTATTGCCACTTCAGAGTCAAAATCCTTTGAACTCCAGCCTAAAGCAGGTGTCCTTGTGCTGTCCAGGTGCCTGCTGCACACATGCCATAATGCCCTGCTCATCCCTTATCCCCAGACAGCAGAAGCAATTCCAACAGATGGTCTCTGGACAGGAGAAAGGTGAAACACAAAAGCCACACAGACAATGACCTGTCAAAAACTTTAGTTCATGAAAGGTTAATAGTCTCCTGCTTCTCTGAATAAACGTTTCCATACAGGCTTCAGTGCATGTCATTAGTGTAGCAGGACACAGTAAGAGATATCTCACGGAATCAATTGTCATATAAACCAAAAAATCCATTCTTGAAATACCTAGCACTGAGTACAGCCTACCTAGAAGCTACCACTGAACAACCCTTGGTAATGAGAGGTCCTCATGTCTTTTTATAGGTTTCAAAAGCAAAGACCTGTGAAAAACATTTTACAGGTGTTACCTACAGCACAGAGTAGGAATTATGTTACTAACACCTCTCCTGAATTTAAAATCCTTCCAGTGAGCTATCACCCATCTCTTTATTTCACAGCCAAAAAACCAGAATGATCAGCAGTCATAAGGCTACTAAAAATGTAAAACCCATCTCAGCTGAAGAGTCAGATTTTTGAGGGGAGAGATGGGATAAAACTCAACCAGTCAATGGCACTACCAAAAAGCTGTGACTCACCAGTCACAGAGAAACACATCAGTGCCTAAGAGCAACCTGTACTTAAGAGAGTTCAAAAAGGGATTCCGATATAGAAGCCCTTAAACTTAAATATGACTGTGATGCAAATCATGTTTTTCTTTAAAAGTTGCCACCAAAAAAAATGTACGTGCAAGAAACACAGAATCTTGACCTGGTCCCTTTACCTCAATGTATTCCAGCTTAGAGGGGAGAGACAAGAACTGTCAGTGACTATGTAAACAGCAGATTAAGTTCCTGCTGAGTAAGCCCAGCTACCTACATCTGGGAAGAACTGTCTGTATGCAAAGAGATTATCTCATGTCAGCTGTGCAGTCCCTTCCTTCCAAAAGGGTCAGCAGCCAACATCAAAACAGGGATTTTGCAAGTCTGGGTCAGTATGCAAGGCTTGGATTATAGCTCACGCAGAACAAAAGCAGCTGCCTGCCATTCCCCAGCTGTTTCACAGGTACTACAAACAAGGTTACATCAATTTCCTTGCACAGTATGAAAACTTTTCTTCCTCATCTCTTAGAAGACCAAAGAGAGAGGAGAGAAAATTCAGAAGGAAATGAAGTGAAAATACAATGAAAAAGCATGGATGTTGTACAGATGCTGCAGGTGCTGGTGACATGTCTCTCTCTGGGGAAGCATGAAGGAATGAAATGGTTCTGATGACAATCCTGTCACTCAAGCCTCTGCTGACAGCAACCTGCACTGCAACTGGTGTTACTATTCTTGGGAGGACTAAAAGTACAGTATGTCCTGTGGATCCATACCTAGCACAGGCATTTGGGAACATCTCAGCTACAGCAAGTTAGCACAGCTCACTTACTTCCACAGAGAACCATTTGATTCCCCAGAGCCATCAAGGTCACAGACAGCTTGGAACTGCTCTGTTCTCAGCAGTAAATCAATCAAATGCCTCAAGTACAATGACAACAACATCTTATATCTCCACAAGAAAGATGTTTTATGGAACAGTGTTACTAGCTCTTCTAAAGGCACCCTAGAAGGTCAAAAGTGGGAAAATAAATAGAAATAGCATTTGTTTTACTCACAAGAATAGGAGTAATGCTTGCTCTAGTTAACATTTGTTTTACAAGTCTGTATCTGTCATAAAGTGGCTTCACAATATGTCTTTCTTCTCTAGTAACCTAAAGGCAGAGAAACCACAGAATTAATTATACCAGTCAGTCACAGACAAGCAAACACAAAGCCATGTGCTTCTCCTGCCAGGCCACCAACATTCTAGCTAGGAATACAAAACTACCCTAAATCGTGTGTATAATAGGGGGTTTATGCAGATAAAAGGGAAAAAGTGGGTTCTTCCTCATTCTCTCTCACTTTAACACCCTGTATTTTTTAGTGAAAAGATTTAAATACTTCCTAAAAATTAGGGGAGCTTCAGCAGAGGCAAACCCTCTGTCTTCAAATATCCACGGAAAAGAGGAAAAGAAGGGACCAAGAACTGGGGGAAAAGATGTGTGCCTGGCAATGATGATGGTTCTACAGAAATGACAGGGAAAAAAAGAAAAAGATGAAACTGTAAGAGCGGAGTGGGAACTGTCTTTTCATTTCCATTTCTGTGAAATCCAGAATAACGTTCCCAGTCTTTTCCCAGAAAATTCAATACTCTTGTTTATTTTTCAGATGTCTCTTTGCCTCACAGACATATAAGGCACCAAATGACATCCACCATTTTGCACACTCAAATAACCTGCTGATTTCTGAAAAGAGAGCCTATTAATACATACTTTTTTTCTGTTTTTAGAAGTCAGTGCAGCAAGTTCCTCAGATGGCAACATGGAGGCCAATAGATACCTTTGTGTTTTGGAGAAGGAAAAAGAAGAACCCCCACACCAGCATTAAATTCTGGTCTTACTATTGCACGAGAGTTACTGCTGTCTATGCACACAATGACACAGTTTGAGGTAAAGCCAAGCATTACCGGCCGTCCATGCTGGCTTTCATAATACAGGAGGCTCTTCTGGAGAGACGTTTTCTCTTCTACCAAATGGTCCTTTGTCATTTTCTATCAAGAATAATTAGCATTTAATCAAACACAAGTCACTGTTACTCACTATACAGATGCCTCAGCCAAACTTAGTTGGTATCATACAACCCCATCTTCCTCCATTTAAAGCTGTTCAATATTGTCAGCACATACTTGTAAATATTTTAATAAAGAGCTAAGAAAATGTGGTTCACGTTGATAATTTCCCCACAAAGCCTGAAATATGATGGCTGGCAAAGAGCTGCTGGGCAGAGGCATCATCATGTTCATAAAGAGGTATCCAAGTGTCTGACAGTGCTCTATTTCCCCCTCTTATTCTCTTAGAAAGAGCCAATCCATAATAACCTTATGCTTACCTTTATATCTTCTGGTAAACATCTCTCAACTCGTTTTTCCTTTAATCTTTTCAAAATGAGTTCAAGTGTGGCCTCCTTGGTGGGCTTCTTCTCTTTCTGCACAACCCGCATCTCATCTTCATTTTCTTCATCTTCTTGGTCAAGAGAGGAACCAAAGCTCTTTGGAAGAGTGTTACTTCGTGGACGTGTTTGAGGTATGAATTCTCCATCTGAGCTCCTCTGCTTTGCATCTGAAATGAGAAAAATTGCTCAATCCAAAGGTTTAAAAGAAGTAACATTCTCAGTTTAACTGCAAATACAGGAACTCTCCTAAAGAACTAAAGCCATTTTATTTTTCAATAGTGCGGAATGTAAAAATGAAACATTTTTAGTGTCACATGGAATTTTACTGAATGACTTAGCCATTTCAGTCATGTAGATAATTTGGTTTTTAGAAAACCAGAAACTGTAGCAATCTCTTACCTTTTATTTGCTTTCTCAGTTTGGTAAGTTCAGTCATCCATTTTAAAACTTTTGGATTGGCTGCAATATCACTATAGGAGGGCTGAAAAAATACAGATAAACTATATATTAAAACAAACACACTAAATCATGTTTATAAATACTTCTTTCAAGATTTGGTAATATTTGTGACAGTGAATGAACAGTTACATGGATTTCACTCAGTATCAGATCAGATCTCAGTGCCAACATAAGGACAACACTTGTGAAAACAACACTGAAACAACTTCAGCAGTTGAACCAGAGAGTGGTAAAACACTTCTGCTTTTCCACACATCTCAGCTGAAATGCCCTCAGTCTCACAGCAGAACTGTCACTTTGTCCTCCTTTGGCTCTGGCATTCTGGCACATTTTCTAATATTGCTGTTGCTCAGCTCACTTTTGCAGACAGCAGTGTGTAACAAAACTCTTCTAATTTGTGAACACACAGTTACTCAGTGATGAGATACAAGAGTCACTTAGGCCTCCAATGCAATCCTTTACCCTAAGTAAAGACAGAAGTGCTAACATACCTTACTGTTCTTCTCTTTTTCAAACTGTTCCTCAAATTGCTTTATTTTTTTCTGTAATTTCTTGACAAGCTGATATGGTGTCTTGTCTTCCCTTTTGTCATCTTTTGAGCTAAAGGATGCTCTTCGTGTTCTGTATAAAAACATTTTTTTAATGTCATTTGGTTAGTTAAATGAGTGCAAACAACATGTATATTTAAGCAAGAGATGAATAATTTCGTTTTTTTCTCCAGTTCATAATTCATTCTTTTCAAGTTTTCAGAGCTATTTACTCAAACCAAGCTGCTGCCTTGTGTTATGTTATTTTTCCTCTCTAATGTCAGTAATACCCACAACAGAAAAACAGTATTTGAAATTCAAGTGTAATGTACCATGAATTGCCAACTTTTTGGTGCCTGGGCTATATTTACCTAAGTTACCATATACTCAGTTGTTCTTCAAGTACTGGGCACAGAATAAAGCCCAGGCTAGAAAATACCACTGAACAATCCTTGGTAATTAAACAGCTTCACTTAACAGTCTCAGGCAAGCTAACAGATACTTAGCTAAAAAGTATCCACATCATTTGTTAGCCTTACAAATAAATTCCTTAAATTTTACTATCAGACTTACAGAGCACATGGTTCTGGTTTTACATAATCTTTCACACCACTCCTTGGCATTTGCTGCTTTTGCAAAGCATTTTTGTTTCAAGACTGACATGAGAATTTTCCAGAACACTTATTGTACAAGGTGCCTGAAACATCCCTCAACACAACCAGCGACATCTATGTAGTTCAACATATGAGATACTAATCTAATAACAATACTAATCTAATAATCTGCTAGAGTAGATCCTTATTAGTTTCAGAATGAGAACAGCTATTATCATCAGCACTTTTTTGCAGGTCAGTCTTCTACATCATTTTAACAGTACTGGTTAAATATCTTCTGTGGGTAATTGGAGAAAACTTGCACAAGGATCTTTTTGCATCAATAAATCTGTGAGACAGACAACTAGAAACTCTAAACTTGTTCCGATCTTCTGTTTCATGTTTTCTCATTTTTATGAGATTATTTCTTCCCTAACAAGCATGACAATTCTTCTCAAATTCCCTTTCCCATTAACAGCAGCAGACAGTATAGGTCACAAGTTATTTACAGTTTTGGAGAGTCACACTCCCCAGTTCATACAAATAACCTGCAGCTTGTTTAATGTCATCTCTACTTTAATAAACTAGGTTAAAAAAAAGAGAAAAAAAAGGCAGGGCTTACATAAAATCACAGACCAGGCAGTAAAGCCTGGTAAACAAAGGAGATAAATACCACCTTTACCCCAGGAAGTGCCATTACAGCAGGTTGTCCGAAGCCCTGACCAAATGCCAGGGAAAGCTCTGCAAGCTTGTCCTATTTTTATCCTCTTTCCCTCAGCATCTGTCAGTGGCCACTTGAAGAGACACAATCCCACCCCAGCTGAACCTCTGCTCTGACTCACTCCAGCAGTTCCTGGGCAGGCAGAGCAGTCACAAATGGCCACATTTGACTAGCTATGGTTTACCTTGGCCTTCAGTTCATTCAGATCATGAAAACCCCCATGGCATTCTTAGACAGCTGTATTTTCATCCTGCCAGTAACATTTCCTGCCCACCAGATTGCATTAAAATACACACCTAACAAAAGAAAGTGCTTTGGATGAAGAATCTAACGTTTCTGGATCATGTAAGAAACGCTGGCTTTGCCCAAAATCCAAACTCCGATGTGACAACATGGGATGACAGTCCTCTTCCAAAGGATGATTAGTCATCCTCCCAGCCTGGGGGGAAAGCTGAGCTTCTCCAGATTCACTGTCCTCCTGCCAAGATTTGAAAGCAGGAAATGGATCTAGAAGATAAAAAAAAGACACAAAATGGTACTTTTCTGTTAACAGAACGATAATCAAGAGTCAAAAGGAAACAAAAATGCGTACCCAATGCTTAGTCTTGTATGCTCTAGAGGATGTGGTGTCATACACAAAGTGAATAAAACAGTGAAATACATCAGAAAGCTACAAATTCTGTCATATAACTGAAAGAAAAAGTTACTGAAATGAAGTATGCACACTAGGATCCCTTTTTCAAAGTGTATCTTGGGAGTACGCACTTCTGAGCAGTTCAACAGTGTAAAAGAGCCTTATTTATGTATCAGAAACATAAAATATATTTATTGTCAATTGCAGTATTTTGCTGTGGAAATTAGTTTTCATACTGTACACATGTACTTTGAAAGGTTGTCCTCTTGGTTTTGAACAAAGTAGGTCTGACAGTATCTCTTTAGGTACAATGCCCATTTGCTTAAGTCTTTTTCAAGAAGTTTTTTTGGGTTTTATGATAAAATCTATCTTGACACCACTGAGAAAAAGAGATTTCTTAATTTGTGGAAGGTGATTTTTTAGGAAGGAGATTCCAAAACAATCAGTGCTTTCAAATCCCTACAAAAAGCTCCTTGCTGACACCCCTTATAATTCTTTGACATGTTTTTCTTGCTGTGTAACAAAAAGCTGAATAGCCTTCCAAGTACTTTAATTTGAAATCCCACCCCCTTTTTTCTTTCAGAGTTGCCTGATTTTTCTCTAGTTCAAATCAGAAATTTGAAAACTGGGTTCAAAGTGTGCAGAACAACAATAAAACCCACAAAGTAATCTTAAAAAAAAAAAAAACCACAACCCTTGTACCTGCTTTCCACTGCACATTTACTAAGTATGATTGGGAATTTTTTTTGTTGTTTTTCAGTTGTGATCTTGCCTGTTTACACAGTACAAGACACAAGAAGGGGACCTTTTTGAATCAACAAAAAAACTGCAGATCAGAATATTCCCAAGATATAAGGGACAGCAGGTGAAGGGTTAGTTAGAAAGCAAACCATCAACTATCAAAAGGCAGATAACTGAACGTATGGCGAACCATACTTACCCTCCCCTTCTCTCTGCAGATGCATTGTTTTGAAATCAATGAGGGGGAAAGTGATAGGGCATGGCGCTAATAAAATGAAAAAGAATGGCAAAAATACTAAAGTGAACACACAGCACAGTCAGAACAAACTATACATAACATGTAAAGCAGGAAGATACAGTACCAGGGAAAAACATCCCATCTTTTTGACCAGGCCCTGAGCACTCTCAGCTTCCAAGCAATTCCCATGGCAGGTAAGGATGCTCAGACCTCAGCCAATTTGAACTTTTTACTGGACAGGTTTACAAAGAACTGGTACAGGAATAGTAAAGACTTATTTGCAGTTTCATAAGAGACTCATGCATCCTCACATGTGCAAAAGGCAAGCTCTAACGTTTTTTGCTCAGAGCTTGTAAATGATAGAGATGGTGGTGATTTCCAAAAAGCAGGGCAAATGCAGAAAAAAATACTCATAAATATAAATCAACCATTCTGCATTTTTGCCTTGGGCCAGCAAGCATTGGATGATGATTTTCAAGAACTCTGTTGCATAGAGGCCTTTGAGTTTTCTATTAGATTGGCTTTAATAATCCAAATCTTGTAACAGAATTTGGACTACTACAGATTTCTTAACAAAGTCACTCTACTTCAGTGGAATGTCACAAAGACTTGCAGTGCCTTGGAAAGCTGAGTTCCTAATAACCATCCTAAACAGGACTGAAGAACAGTCAATGTTCAAATACTTCACAATGAAATAGCAACTCTTGCAAAGATCATGATTTAATACCAAGAAGTTATAATATAAATTTATAAACAAATAGGCTGCTTTATTTTCAAAACAAGGGTCACAAAGCTATTTGGGGAAGTAAAATCAAAAGCAATTTCATGAGCAGATTTAAGGAAATAAGGAAAATGGACGCCACAAACCTTCTGAGAATACATATTAAGTATCTTAACACAAACTGAGGATGCAACAAAATGTAATGTGCAAGTAAGCAATTAAACTAAATAAAATACCAAAACCATAAGGATTTTTATGGGTTTTTTTTTTAGCTTTACACTGTTCTTAACTTGGGCAACAAGAATGAAAATCTGGACTCAGTGTCTCTGGATGCCTGCAATTTGACTTCTCTGTGCCATGACATACTCTGAAGGTGCAGTTTGCTAGGGCTCAAGACCACCAAAAAGCAAATACTGTACAAAACTAATGAAGCCAATCAAAAGTTGCAAACCTCTTTATTTGAAAAAGGGTTAAAAGGGAAGCATGGACTCATGAAGGCAATTAATTTGCAAGACAGTCAACACCAGTGACAAACCAACAATCAGTTATCACCACTTGAGCTTCAGGACAAAGCTGTATGTGCTGACATGTGGCAGCTCCAAGCTGCACCGCTACAGTCCACACACTCCAGCTTTACCTCCCTCATTTTAACATTTCCAACACTGCACCAGAAGTTAAGTGCAGTGATTCCTTGTTACCAGTGTCTTGCTAAGGTTTCACTGTGACACTTAAGGGCATCTCAAGGAACAGCTGTCACTGGAAGAGCCTGTTGAAAGTTAAAACCTTGTCCCTGCACAGTTCACCTGCACTACATCTATCAAGTTGTACTGCAAGTTTTCCAAACCAGAAACAAGTGGCCTGTGGCCATTGCACCGTCAGTGACAGCTCACAGTAGTTTAGCAGCTTAGATCACTTGCATTTTTTAAGGTGTGATGACTCAAAATTTCAAAACCAGGCAGAAGAAACACAATATAAGGAAGATTTATAAAAAGAGAAGTATTTTGAAAAGAAGATATTGACAATAGTGTTTTGCTGTGGCTATAAAGGGCTTATGGTTGTTTTAAGTAAAACAAAAGTCTAAACAGTTATTACCACACATTTGAGCAATAAAATTCAGTCAAGTCACAAGCTCAGGGGATTGCTAAGCCTGGAAGGCAGGGAAGAATAAGGTCACAAACATAAGGAATCCTGTCTGGGAGAAAACTTACAAGTATTTTTCTTTTCCTAAAACGGAAACCACAGAGGAAGAAGGGGCACAGAAATAATATCCATCTGCAACCTTAGTCTTTATTTGAAAATTTAGAGCTGCTTCAAGCTATCAAATGACATGGGAAACAAAAGAACCAACAGATTTTTCAGAAAAATTGAAATATAAACTGCTTTGTTTGGCAGGTTAGTGATTTTTAAGTCAAATTCAGCTAATTCAGCTAGCATTAGAACTTCAGTAGTTTACATTTAATAAAACAAAGAGAAACAAGACACAATGCGAATTTTAGCTAAATGATATAACTAGACAAAGTGTTTTTAAATACTTGGATGAGAGATCCAGGGTCCTGGAACTTTAAAAACAATAAAAACCAAAACCAAACCAAAACAAGCTACCTAGAAAGAAACTTGGACTCTTGCATTCTTTCTTGTTTTTCCTTGGACTATTGTTTTCCTTATATTTTTTAAGGTCCTTAATTAAGTTGCAGATGGTTGTGAAACAAGATGAGACCTATGTGATGACTTGGTTGGTCTTACCACATGTACAGGAACATATTGTTGTCTGCTGCTTCTACTTTGTAAATTGTTTTGTTTATCACTCCTCCCTAACTATATTGTGAGCTAAAGAGTGAAAATTACCTTCCCATTTGTCACCATCAGATGCATTCTTCAGATCCAGATGTGGTACTTGGACACCCGGAGCTTCCTCGGGAACATTAACACTGCCATCCCCCAACACCTCTGAATCAGTGTTTGCATTAAGATCACAAGTCTTGCTACTTGAATCCTGTATTTAAATAACAGAACAATTCTATTATTACTTAGCAACTGGAAATCAGGTACCTAACCAGGTCTAGCACTTCCAGAAATTTTAAGGAAAAAAGGAATCTTTCCAATCTCAAGGAATTACAAATACACATAACAGCAGTAATTGACTGCTGTTGGGGGTTATGTGTATTTGTAATTACATTACAAAACATTTCTTACACGAGATGCATAAATATAAACTTGCTGTGCTGCCCTGAGTTTCTGTGAAGTGACAGGATGAGCTCTCTTCAAGAGGTTTTGCAAGCCTTGCAGCCACCAACAACCATAAGACATTAAAGGCTAAATTTGTTGTGTTACTTCACATTTGTATTTTGTATCAGATGCTGTGTATCTCTGTATCTGTATTTAAATAAAATCTTTCTTACCAGAAACGTCTCTGAAGATATTCTATCACTGCCATCAAGTAAAATACTATTTTCCCTAAAAAGAAGACACAGACATCATTATCATTTTAATACAAGCTCTCAATGGACAGTAATACTGTACACACCCCTTATATATTTATTTTTACAAACCCCATGCAGTTTTAGCAGATAGGCAATGTATTTACTTAAGGAAATAATTAAAACGCCAGAGAAAAAAAGTTAAATTACTTTTTTTTCCACACTCTGATCTTCACATTGAATTTCAAGCTGTAGCATGTAAACAACAACTAGACTTGAAAGCTGGAAATAAAAACAGCTCAAACCTTTATTCTAAAATTGAGAGTAAATATTTTAAAACTCAACTGAACTAAAACTGAAATTTCAATCAGTGCTGAACTAAAGCTGCAGATTAACAAAGCTTTCTGGCTAGTCATTGTTGCTAGCATTAATTCTTCAATCATTAAGAAGAAGAAAATCTGCAAAAACATTTTAAAGAAAATAACATTTTATTCTTCTGTTTCTCTTGCCCAGAACATGGTTGTTCAGAAAAAAAGCTGTATTATATAAGTTTGTATGACTACAGAAAAACACAAACCTTTCACTATTATTTTCTCCATCAACATCTTCATCACATGGTTTCAATAATATGTCTGCAGTCTGTTGGGAAAAAGTACATTTAGAAAGACTTGGGAAAGGCTTTCTCAGCAGAAAACATTTACATTCTCATCTCTGACCACAAAACACCCCCAAGAACCAAAAGCTTCTTGTGTGTAGGGATGGAAATCACACTTTTTAATCATGTGATATTTTTACATCTCAAGTAAGACCAGTGACCAGGTGTTTTAATCACCAGAAGTCAGACAATGACTTTCCATCTTCAGAGAAATCATTTTTTATTATTTCTTCAGTAAAAGTTGTACCTAAAATTGTCAATCCTAACATGAAGTTTGGGGCAACTAAAATCAAGGCAGTTTGTAAGTCCTAAACCCAAAAACAGCTGGGTTGGATGTTGAGTTGTACCCAGCACATAGGAAATGAAACAAGTCTGACAAACTTTTTAAAACAGCTACTAATCCCTGTTACTAAATAAAGGAGCAACAGAATTGGAAGGGGATGAAGAAGTGCTGTCAGTTCTATGATATCATCTCATAAAACAAGTTCAGATAAATCCATGTCACCATTTTGTTCACTGAAAGTATTTATGCCAAAGCCCAGTATTTGATTTCTTCAGAAAAGTGTCTTATTTGGGAGAATACAAGATATTTGAAATATAAAATATGTCATTTGGTTTTAGTCTTCAAGAATTCTTGCAAAATGATCTTTACAGTGTCTGAATAACATGAATTTACCAGGAGAGTTCAAATACACCAACAGTTGCCAGTTTTACGCTGCTGACAGCAAGTAACACCCTTATCAGAAAAAATGCCACTCCTCTGTTGACATTATTTCAGTCCTCAAGTCAAATTCCAGTTTGAGGAAACAATTTTGAATTACAGTGCATTTGCCATACTCCAGCAGATAATTTTCACCCTGGAGATGAGCTGTACAAGTCTTGCATAATCACACTTACTGGAGTTGTGGAAACAACTGCTTCTATTTCCATTCCAGACCCAAAGGAGAACTCACATGCAGAAGTGTGTTTTCCTACAACCCTACAGGCTCCTCTCAAACTCCTTCCACACAAGAGAATCACCACATTTCCCTTTAACCTCCCCCCAAAAGATACAACTCTCCAATAATACTTGATACAATCTATTAAAAAGAAAGTAAAAACTAACATTGAAAAAAACCCAAAACCTCACCCCAGAATGTCACCTTACCACTGACACCAGTGGACAGAAGTCTATCAAAAAGCAAAAAAGGCCAAGAATGATACCAGGTATGACAGCAAAAGTATACTTCTATCATGCAATCCCAAGCAACATGTTCCCCTTTATACTCAACACCATGTTTTGTGCATTTTGTGCTATAGGATAACAATCTAATTATTCTTTTAAAACAAGATTTGGCACTAAGGCATGAGGAAAGAACCAGGACAATGAATACACACTACGAAATTTAACTTACAGAATGGGATTCTAAAACAACATGTTAGTTTGTGGGAGCAACTGGAAAATATGGCTTGCTAGGTGATTCAAGAGAGTCATCTGGGATCCCCAAAAGCAGACAGAAGCCCCAGAGAAGAACACATCACAGTAGTGAAAAGCACTATGGAAACACTTTGTTTTAATAAAAACACAGATTCTGGATGACTCAGTTTCACTATGCTAAGGCATCCATTCCCATCTTTTCAAGTTCAAAGACCCATTAAATTCTTCTAGTTAATTTAAGTCTAGTAACAATAGGTTTGCTTATCTGGTTATCTTTCAGGAAACCCTCAGGAAGATTTACAGACTCTCAGGCTGAAAACCATTGCAGAAACTTCTCCCCAAATGTGTAACAAACCTCTCTACCCACAGAATTCACCACTGAGATTTTTAGCAACAAAAGTGTAAGCAAGTAAGTAAGGAACTATAGATTTCATTTTTTTCATTAGAAGAGCTTATCTGACAGCTCTGTATGTGCTGCTTGATATAGAGCAGTAGAATGCTCTCTCTTCTCTTGCACATTATAGTTATCCTTGATTTCATTTTTGTCAGCACATATTTTACAGAATTCCTTGATTGCATCAGTTAGAGCAGAGATAAAGATGTGCCGAAAAGAACAGGACATCTCTGCCTACCACAGAACAAACTGGAAATAGAGAGAAAAGGCTGTAATCAGCTAATTACAAAACCACACCTTCCTAGCACAAGCATAGTGAAGAGGCTGCAAAGTCTCAAGGTGACTGCTACCGTTTCCTGATTCAGTGCAAGGTGACTGTGGGCTATGCTGCTATCACAGCTCTACAGCTTCTGCTCCTCAGGAAGCCTTTACTAACAGAGATGCTGTTCTAACCTGTGCTGTGCTGCTTCATACATCGACTTACCTCAGCAGAAGGAAGGGCTTGTACCTGTGAAAGAACAACGGAAAAATATCAGTCAGGATCCAAACAAGTCACACCAAAATACACAAACATTTCACGTGGCACTGCAAGGAAGACAACTGACTGCAGAGAGCAAGAACACCATGTAATGCCACATCAGAGCTCTCAGGAGAACGTGGATCTCTAAAGTGCTGAAGTTGCAGCAACTTATGATTTGATATACAGGAGACTCTTCCTCTCACCTGAATGCTTTTTTCTTCCTCAGTTACAGTATCACGTTTCATAGCTTCACTGTTTAAATCAGTGCAAACCAATACTTCAGAGCAGTCTCCTGTGTTTTCACTGCTACCAGTGTCATTATCTTCAATAACATCATTCCTAAAGATACAAACAAAAAGGCTTTAGCAACTTGTTATTCCACTTTAAAAAGAAAAAAAAAAGAAACGCTTTTTTTTTCCCATTAAACAGTATCAAACATCAGGATAATCTGTTGTCTGGTTTTTGGTTGTTTTTTTTTTTTAACAGAATTATTCTGACCAAATATACTGGTAACAACTACAATTCCAATCACCTGTAGGCAAACTTAATGATTTATGTCATGTTTTGTACATCCAGACATGATAGACATATTAAAATGTATTTATTTGATTCTTGTCTGAAGGGTCAGGCATATACCCCACACCTACCACACCAACCTAAGGAATTAAAATACAACAGCCAGAAGCAAAGACATCCTGAAACCACAGTGACTCGATGACATTGCTGTGGCTACACTCCTGAGAGTACTGAAGCCAGTTAGTTTATAGCTACTGTCACTGTGTTCCCCTCCAGTGAGAAATTCCATTATTTCTAACATTTAATCTTCTGAGACTTCAACTTAAGGCATGTAACATTACAGCCAGATTAAAACTAATTGACATCATATTTGTATTCACATGTATTCTTTATGTGCCACCATCCCTGTTACCACATGACTCTGTCATTCATCACAGGCCTTTGACTTCCTTGACTTCCTTCTCCTCACTCAAAAAGAATTCCAGACTACATTAAGAAAGATCCTTCTCTATCAGATATCGAGATAATAAACAGGATGGGTTGAAAATTACCATTTTAACTATTTTTTTCTTAATTCCAGCCATTAAGCTAGTTCTAAAAAATTGGCACTGGATCGCTGCTTTTTCAGTTCTTAATTTAACTGTGTATTTGCCTTGTGCACTGTCTGCTGCTTTGAAGAACTCAGACACCCCTTTGAAGAACGCTATCATGTATCCTCTCTTACAGTTAATCCACAGTGGAATGATGATCAGAAGCATCTGGAATAGTCCCCATGCCAGAGGAGGATCCTGGTTTCACACCGGCAGTGATGGCACTTGGAGCCTCCCCCTCTGTGAGATCAGCCAACCTTTACAGAACTTACACTGCAACTGAAGGAATTCAGCTGCTACAGGGCTTCGAGGCAATTTCCCATTTACAAATTACTTCAAAGACATTAAACCTCTAGCATTAAAACTCAGATTTAATTGATCATTACCAGCAATGATTATTACTTTTATGATCTACTGCAAACTTTATTCTTGTCTTCTAAAATCAGTAAAGATTGAACAATTTAGAAAAGTGCCTTTGAGTCTCTGAACACTTCCTGTATTGCAGGCTCTGTTCATGTATTCCAGCTCTGAGCAACAAAGAAATTTAGGTACCGAAATCTTAACAACACATTTTTGGAGTCTGGTTATCAATCATGACTATTTACTTTTAATAAAGCATCAAAATGTACCAGCTTCCAAATGCTGTCATGGCAAACACTACACTCAAAAAATGGCTTGATTTATAAGAAAAATAAAATCTGATCAAATAAGGTTGGAACTCTCTGCAAATAGACCCACAGCGCTTATTCTATATATTCTGGCTGTTTCATTGACACTGGCAGCCAGAGCAGTAAAGTAGCAATGTTGACATGGAAAGACAGGGTTATGAAACTGAAAGGAAAGCTACAATAGCTTCAATATGTTAAAATTTTGTCATAAATCACATGGTGAGATATGAATGAAAGCACTTGAGTAAATTTAAGTTACTGTGCTACTTGCACAGAATTCAGCAGTAAAACAGATACACTTCACAGTGTTTGTACCTACAATATACCTACAATATCAATTTAAAATATTTGCTTCAAGACCTGCTGATTGCTGTCAACCAATGGAGCTTGATTTGTTTTAAAATAGATAAAACTGACATCAACAGCAGAAGTTGTTACTTTTGGGTTGAGGTGGGGAATTTGGGTAGGTTCTTTTGGAAGAGTTAAGATATACAATCCAACAGAAATCATCACAGACACAACAAAATCTTACTGGTTGTTAGATCCTTCCTCATCCCCACTGGGATTTTTTGTTTCATTGTTACAGCCCAGTCTGTGTTGCTGTATATGTTTCAGATCATTATCTAAGCTGCTCTGCAGGTCGAAAAGATGCTGTTCCACAGCTGCTCTGATTGTTCTTTCTAAAATGCTAAAAAGAATAAAAAGACAGAAAAGTCCTATTAAGAACACTAACTTTGCATTGGTCAACTACACAAAGGCAGAGATAAACTTCTCATGACAGGAATCTTTGATGGCAGTACTTCAAGGCAAGAGGCTAATTTTTTCAGAAAGGCAGTGGAAATTACTACACTTAATATTTTTGAATCCATAGGATTTACATCAAGTATTATGAAGTTTATCAACAGCATTTTAACAGTAATCAACACATTACAATAAGTTATCTATTTTTTAACAACTATACACAAAAAACTTATAAAAGCCTTATATGTTAATGCAATAGTAAAATCCTCTAACAGAGTCAACCCTGGAGCAGGTTCCACTTCAGCACATGTGGCTGCACCTCCTCCTGAACAGGGCTGTAATCTTAAAAGGCAAAAGCCAACAAATAGCAGACACAATCAGCAAGTACCTGATGAAGGATATAGGATATACCCAAAAATTCATCAAGAACAGTATTCTTTAAAAACAGATTATTCTGCTGAGTGCCTCTCAGCCAGCTCATCCCAAATAGACAAGAGGCTGCTAAAAGTCCTCCTATAAAAATCTTAAATTATTTAATCCCATTTTAACTCCGACATTGTGCTTTTATTTTCCCTCCACATTTGTACACAGAATTCCAATTTAAATGCTTTCAAAATATTAAGTAAAAAATTTACGATGTATCTAAGTGTAAAACTGAAGTTTTGGACTCTACATGCAAGCACATCATGTTCTCATGCTCCTGCAGTCAACAACACTGACAGGCATTATGTATTTCCTGCATCAGTGTTAAATGCTACCAGTGAAATCCTTCACACTAGAGTATGTCCATTCACAAATGTAATCATAAAACTTACTGCAATTTTTGAAAGGGGACATAACTTCAATGCATGTTCTAGTAAGAGCACAATTCAAACGTTTTATACTTTTATTATACTTACTCTGCAGAGGCTGGCAAGATACTTATGGGAGAGATATGAGCACTGCAATAAAGAAAAAAAAGCAGTTAATATAATGCAAAAACTTATCACACTAAAAAGTCTTGAAGTCAACAGAAAACAATCTAGAAAATACTTAAATATTTCATGGGATGCAGCTAATAGAAGTAGAATAAACACGTAAAGAACACCCTGATTTGCAGCTCCTTTATTATTTAAATGACAAAATCTTAAAGAACATCATCACAAGGCAGAAAGTTGTAGAGGTAGCAATGCAGATTTCTGTCTCTCAAGAGCCAATATTTGTTGTGTTATGAAGCTCCAAGCTCTCAGATGTATGGTCTTTCCCATGGGAAATACTAATCATTTTGTATTCAAACATTTCCTGACACCTTGCTTAAGAATGCAGATTTTAACCTTGCTGCCTAAAGCAAATTCCAAATTACTCTGCTTTCCTCCACAGGTTCTTCCCACTGTTGCATAATTTTGTTCTGCAACATTCAACAGATCTACAACACTCTCTGAGCATAGCTACAACATTTCAAGTGGAAGGCAGATTACGGGACAGGGGCTTGACATTTGTAGATCATCTGGAAATCTCCAAATCTTTGGAAATCACTTCAGCCTAGAATGTTAAACTCCTCAAGCAGGGGTGGGAGAAGGTATTCAACATAACTAACACAAGTCAGTTAATTCATGTGTATGTGGTCCCTCCACAGTTTTTCATTAATATGATTAAAATTTTATTATAAACAGAACACTTAAAACTTTAGACAAAGTGACAGTAAAGAATAAAAGAAAAGATGAGAAATCTACTATGAACAGCAGTGAGTTGCAAAACACGTATCTCACTCAGAAAAAAGTAAATACTAATTTCAGCTTAGCAAAGTAAAAAAACGCTTTTCTTTCTATTACAGATAACCTCAAAAAGCTGAAAAATAAGATTTTATTCTACTCTTTACCATGCAACAACACTGCTGCCAGACAAAGTTGATTTTAAATTTTATTTCCATGAATGCATAAGGTAAACCCTGAGCTTGCCACTCCCCTGGAGAACTGAGCAAGTTATTAGCTCTGTGAGGTCTACTATCAGTTTTGACTGGTATGAGCCTTGCTAGCACTAAAAAATGTCAGTCACAGACAGTCTCTCTGTTTACCCAAGAATAGTTCCAACACAGCAAAGAGTATCTCTTGGTTAGAACTTAGGAAGTTTATTAGTAGTTCCACCACCAGAGAGAGAAATCATATCAAGCAGACTTTCTATTTTTCCTTCCTCCAGGTAGATGAAACATAAGCAATAAATGACTTTCAATTAAACATAAGATGATAAGGAAAGTGGTTAAAGAATTTATTTAAAAATAACGATACCAGTTTGCCTTAGACACCTTGTACTGGGCCAAGAGCAGAGTGCGTAGCACTTAAACCCCACTATGGCACAAGTGAACAAGCAGGTGCTCATAGATGCTTTCGATTTCTTTTCTTCCTTTTTTTTTTTTTCATGGAAACTGGCTGACAAATGAAGTTCATCTTATGATTTGTGTGTGTGTTTGCCTGGTGAAAAGCCAAAGCTGATCTATTCCAAATGCATTGAAAGAACAGGCAGCACGCAACTACTATTTCAAAACAGACATAGCTTTGGGAAATTAGAACACCTGACACAGAAGCCGGATCTTGTAGCCACTAATTTCAAAGCTGCAGATCAAATAACTGAGGGGGAACATGCTGGCACTTTTATTTTTCTTAAAAACAAAAAAATGGCAGGAGGTAGTTTACAGCTTAAGATATAATTTCATTTGTATTTCCATGGACAGAAGTTCAGCACAGCCCTACTACCTGTACAAAGTAGATTTTCTGAGAAATATACTTAATATATATTAACAATACATGAAATAAAAAATGAAAACATGAAGCTGCAAGTTTAGCTTCATGTACAAGTTAAGAAAAAAGAAGGATGATCTTGGAAAAAAACCTAGTAATATTTCAAAATATGAAAAAATTGAGTTTTAAGTATCTATCTCAGTAAGTTCTACAAAAGTTGCATTATAAAAGGTATGCTTGTATTCTAAAAGTACAAATACATAATTGTGTAGATTGAAACTGATTTACTATTAAAATAGTCACTCCTAGGACAAACTGGGAGAAATAATGAGGCAATCAGAACACAGAACACTGCAACACCCTAATTGCAAAAGAAAAACTCAGTCAAGGACACAAGTACAAACACTATTTATAGGAAACTGTGATGACTTGAAATCCTTTTATTCTACCACTTGAGACAATGAGGAACTGTGTCAAGAATAGGGAGAATCAAACTCATCTCCAAAGAATCCAAATGATTTCAGACATGGTTCACAGCAAAATTTTCCATCCTAGTGTGTAACCTTCAGCCCCCAGCACAGGATGGTTCTCCAGTGCTTTTGCTCAACACTTTTAGGAGCATTAGAGGTACTCAGAAAAGCTGTGCATAAATCAGCAGTATCACAAAGCCTAAAGAATCCTCTTACTACATAAAGAATATCTTACATTTTCAACTAATCACTTTAGCAATTAAGCACTTTCTGAAACAAATGAGCAACTTCTGAGCCCACTACCACAGTTCAAGGATAGTTTTTAAAAGCTGTAATTTATACTGCCAGACAGAGCCTTAACGCAGCATGACACAGCAAGACACAGAAAGGTAAACATCTTTGTTTCATAATGCTAACTCCCTCCTGAGAAACCCTTCGGCACTGGCTCCCTATGCATGAAAGGTCCCGGTAAAAACATATCTTGAGTAGGAAAATACATTAACTGGAGATAAAACATGTCCAAGTTTTCCTTGGTAATTTCCTGACCGTACACAGATTCTTATTTATCATTAAAATAATCAATTGTGACATTATTTCATTTCCTGTCTCCAAACTACATCTCATCTCACATAATTTTAAAGTTAAAGCCTTACTTGCAATCATATCAAAATGACATTTTCCTTTCATATATTTACCTGTGCAGCAGAACTTTGCAGGCCATTCTGATTATTTTTGCTATTCCAAAAGAGCACTTCATGTAAAAATGCTTCATTTGGAAGCCAGCAAAGCGTGATGTGGGCTGCTGGCTGTGCATGCTGCTGGCTGGGCTCCGGGGGCTGCCTGTGAGCCGGCACCTCTGGAGTGCTGCACTAAACCCTGCAGTCTAAATAGAAATTGACTGCAACATGAGGTCACTCCTGACAATAAGCTGCCCAATCAACACTTGAAAGCTCTCCTAACGTGTTGTTTACAGATTTTCCAGGATGGAAGGAGGAACAAGTATTTGGATGTTAAAAACAGCACTACATTAAAATAATAATGCATTCCCTAGCAATTTAGGCAGCTCCTCTATTTGATCAGCTTTACCACGCATTTTGTCTCCCTTGATAGCTGTTAACACTATCACTTGTCTCTGGTAAGAGTTAATTAAATCACAAAAGGGTTAACAAAAATATCAACGAAGCAGTGAGGATGTTGCCCTTGTCACTGCATTTAGTAGAAACAAAGCAAACTGTTAATACAGCTTACTGCTTGTTCTATCTCATATTTTTACACATAAAATTTTGAAAAATACAAAACCAAAGAGTTTTTATATTAAGCTTCTGACTGACAATATTTGAGATGAACTGCCCAATTAAAGCAAATACTGCTTGGCAAGGCTCAGGGATGAAAACTTTGGAATAATGACAGAGAAGGATTCTAAAGTGCTTATTTCAACAGCATGTCTTAAAATTCAGCTGCAATGCTGAGTCAGTAGTTCTTTACTCCAAAAGTCAGGACAGAAAAAAGAAAAAGAGCCAAGGGGAAAAGGCTTCTGGTAAAGGAGAACAGTTTCCTTTACATGTTCACTGCCAGTCTGTGAGCAACAAATGCTCCCTGCTGGGTAACGGGCTCAGAGATCACTCCACAGGTTTATTAGAAATACCACTTTCAAGCAGTCACTAAATCAAAGTGCATTAATGATTATCCACATTCTTACAAGATCTCTAACTCAAAGTCAAATTAACACCATGCAGTGTAGGAAGGTCATAGGTTTCAGCAAGAACAAACAGAATGAGTAGAAAAAAAGGTAGTGAGTACAATTAAAAGCAAGTTATAGTCCAAATAACAAGGAGGAAGGTCAGATGCCCCACTGTACAAATCAAGATAAACAAATCTCTTTTACTTCTCTCTGTAGACAGACCAAAATACACAGATATTTTGTTCCCAAAATCTGACAAGAGCAAAAAGGCACCAAAACCTCAGGTTAAAGAGCTGCAAAAATCATGTTTAATATTTAAGTCTCCTCCTCCTTTCTGTATAAGCTGCCACAGGCTCAACATCAGGACAAATCCAAATAAACATTTGACTGCATTAACATTTAGTTTCCTAATTTTTTTTTTTTTTACATCAAGAAACTAAGATCAAGAAAAGGTCAATAATGCGTATATAAAAGCCAGTAGGTTTCGGAAAATATTTACAGTATTTATAGTGGTTAAAGGTTTAGTAAAGAACACATTCTCGTTCCCTTTTTTTTTTTTAAATGCTTCCTGCAGTTGTTCTGGTTTTACAGTCAAAATTCTCCTTCTTCTAAAGGATTCCTCTTTATCCTTCCCCACAAATTATGTAAAAAAGCAAACCATAATTAATGCCTATTCATTTTTAATTAACCTTAAACATCAAGTAAAAATGTTTTTTTCTTCAGGCTATCCAACTGAAACTCTCAAACACGTTGAGTTTGTCACTACTGCTGTGTTTACACATTCCAGAAGTAACCTAATACCTGAGAATATTTAAACTGCAACTTTTTAAAAATGTAATTCAAACTAAAAATAAGAAGCTTTACTACCAAGAAAGATAATTAACTATTAAAATTTAATTTAAATTACAAAACAGAATCATGATTCTGTCATTATTTGATATTTTACAGTTTCTTGCCATGGAGTAGAATGAAGCATGCAGCCAGCAGCTGAACAGATTCCACATTCTTGAAACTACCCATTCTTAGGCAGCAACTCACTTGTGATTTTCCCTGCATTTCTTCTGCTTTTAGTCACATCATTATTATAGATTCCTCCTCACTCCTTCCTACAAGTTCTTACATGCAGTGCCCATACCAAACACATACTCTAGAGGGGAAGAGGTAAAATTCACCATCTGCAGAATGTAAACTTTAAGCACAAGTAAAGCATATCTAAAAATAAAATCTTGTGTACTACAAGCAAGTAAAATACAAATCTGTGTACTATAAGCGAGCACCAATAAGCTCTCAAATGAAAGTGTGTTTTTAAGTTTAGGCATCTCTTTCATGAGAATTGCTCTTAAAAGCTGACTGCCCTTCCAACATTCCTGCCTATATCACATTTTGCAACTTCCAAACCTGCCCACAGCTCTCTACCAGCACGTGACAAGAAACAGTCCAAGGATTTCCCATTGGAAGGGTGGTACAGAACATGTTTGAATCTACTAGTATGCAGATTATTCTTATTTCTGCTATAAAACTTATAGTTTAAATACCACTTCACAGTTTCACTAAAATATGCCCTTTTTACCTTTCCCTGCATAAATCACCATATTTAATCTGATCCAAGTTCCACAGGCTGAATTTGGAAACAGTTATTTTAACCCATATTTTACTACTGTAAGAACTGCACCTGCTTCTAAAACTTCAGTTTGTAGACACCAACACTTAAAAGTCTGACGGTTTCTCTCTCTGACAGAATAAATTACAATCCAAACTTCAAGGCAGAATCAAGTTACCTTGTTGATGCTGTAACATTCCTGGAATCTGAAAGACTCCCTGTCACATCTAGATGCACCACAGCTGGCCTTTCAACAGGTTTCTCTGTGCTGTCTTCTGGAAGTTCTTCCGACTGCTCAAGCTTTACATCTTCCTCTTCCTCCAAGAGATCATTGATCTAAAAAAGATTTAACCGAAGTCAATGGATTGAAAAGTTCCTTTCAAGAGGTCCATGGAATTAAAAGAGCATGGAAGTTATGAAAGTAATGTGTAGTAGGAGAACACTTCTCAATTTTAGGAAAAACAAAGCACATTAGACTTGCTTTTATGTAAAACTGTAAATTCTACACCATTAGAAAGCTACTTTTGAACACTAGACAAAAACTGAAAAGCAAGAAGCACCTCTGATTCCAGAAATGAACACAAGCAGAATGAAGAAACAACAAAATCCCAACCACAGTGAAATCATGAACTACAGAACCTTTCTTCTTCTATGTCTAAAACAGATAATTCTATTCCACAGGTAGCCTTATTCATGTATCAGAAGCATTTTCAAACCCTCCTAGGGAAGGCAATACAGAAGTCTATGAACTCAAACTTCAAAGCTCCGAATGAACACTTACAAAGTTTCTGTGCTCTCGTCTATTTTTGTTTCTTTGTTTCCAAACACAGATGTTTTTACTGAAGCAGCAAAATACAGCCAATTTAAAAGCAAAACAATATAGCCAACTGGCAACTCAAGACCTTCAACTTCATTTTTTACAAAGCAGCTACATCTAAAACATGAAAAGGTAAAGAGAATAAAGCGATTCTGTTTGACTTCCAAGTTGCCTCTGTGATTGATTACTGATCTCCCAATCTTGCAAACCCAAGAATTAAAGCAGCATCCTCAAGAAAATATGCTTTATAGTATCTGTCACCAGCGTAAAACAAAACCACAAAATTAAGAAAAATTGAAACTTCAGAAGTTTAAGATTACATAGAAGGCAGAGAAGAGATATTTGCTAGTTTTTAAAAGGGGTGTAAGTTATATGGCACTACATTCCAGGCAAGAAATGTATTTATCCCTGCTTTTCCTCTGTAATTGCAAGAGGATGTGCCAGTGAAGCAAAGGCAAGCCCACCCACACACTGGGGCAGCTGCCAACGGGGCTGTGCCCAGCGGGGACAGCGGCCCTTCTGTCCCCGCTGCATCTGCCCCCGACAGAAGTGCACTGTTGACATCTGGTGGAGACTCCACGAAATTAAAGGGACACCCCACCAGGCCTCCAGCTAAGGGAAAAAACAAACAAAACCACACACCAAACAGACTTTGAGCTTAGGAAACCCTTTTGCTGAAACATATAATGAGGCACAGCCAAATCAGTCATTTCAAAGCATGAGAGAGAGCAGAGAGCAGTTCTGGTTTACAGAGCAGTTTTCCCAACTGAGCAGCAGCCCTCAGCCTTTGGCTGCAGGAGTCACAGCACAGCTTTGTTCAGCAGCTCCCTGCATGCAGCAGGGCTGTGGCAGCCCTCAGTGCCAGACATACTCCTGCATGGAGCTGTGCAGAGCTGCAGTGTTTGCTTGAGGAGCTCACACAGCAGATGCTGCTCACTCTAGAACCTGCTGCCCACGCCTGGCAGACCACACCAACATCTACTGCAAGGAAGAGGAAGCAACCAACTGCCCCAGTACTTGCCATACCTGTCTTGCTAGAGGAGGGGTTTGTGAGATAGGCTTTAAAATTAGTACTTCTTGTTACCTATCTTAGCAAGTGCTTATTATTTATCCTTTTTCCTGTTTACAGAAAATACATAATTTTCAAGTCTTTGAATCAGAAACACCATTCAAGAACTTTGGCCCAGGAAAGCACCACTGATAACATCAAGTGGAGTGTGAGACCCTGCATGTTCCTGGGCAACACCTAGAAATACTCTTAGACCAACAAGACAGTCATTCTTCATTCAATCAAAAAACAGTTCTTCTTTTCTAAATTGGTAATTAGAAAGCTGTTTACAACAGTGTCTCCGTTGGGCAGGATATGACTGTTGCTTTAGTCCCTATGTATTTTTCAATGTAGCACAGCTATACTTACTACAAAAGCAAGAATTTCACAAGCATTAGGAAAATGCCAGGTTTTGTCAGTTTACAAGAAACTTCTCAAAGTCACACTAAAGAAATTGTATTTCAATATATCTTTCAAAAACATAAATGTGTAACAGACAGTTAAGTGGTAACATATTGCCATTCAAAATATTCTTACCTGCTCAGTTATTGAGCTTAAATCATTAGTAGATGAAAAATCTTCCTCTTCATTTTCAAAAAACTCATAGTAGTTCTCCAGAAGTCCCGCCATTATTCTGCTAACTATTTCTTGTTCTTTCAGATCCTCCACATCTGTGTAAATGCTAAAGATTTCAACACTGTTTTAGTTTAAAAATCTAAATCCTACAGTTCCTCAAAGAACACCCCTGAATGTCTTTTATGACAAAGTGCTACTCTTCACAACACTATCCCCTATCCATTCTGAACACACAGAAGCATGCCTTCCCACTACTGCCTTATAAAGCTTTACAGTATTTTATATTTTTAAATGATTAATTAGTAACTATTTAGTCAATTAACTTTTCCTGAGGAATATTTAAAATTCAAGTATTTTCCTGTGGTGAGGAAACAACAGTATAAACTGGTACTTTAACAGCTTCTCACAGAACTTTTTTCTTGCTACAAATAGTAGTCTTACACATTATCACTAAAATATTTGAACCTCAGAATAAATACAGTAATACAACAATCAAACCAGTGGTTTCTCATGCCCCAGCTCATACACAAGCTGCTGTTTAATTCTTACCAAAAATTGTAAAACCAACCTGGGGTGAAAAAGTGGGTGGAAACAGAACAATTCTGCCTGAAACATACTGGGCATTTTGTTATTGTTGCTCACAGACCAGGAATGACTTTAAACTACAGAGACACTCAAATTCCCAGGGAAACACTGAACAAACTTTTATAATTAACTTACTGAAAAACATCCGGGCCAAAGACTGCAGCTAAAGAACTTGCTGACCAAATTTCTTCATGATGCGATGCTACGTTAGCTAAAAATTTACACAGAAACTTTAACAAACTGTAATTAACAGGTGGAAGCTGCTGCAAGAGGAACCTCAACTTTCTTCCAAATTCATCTTCATTATTGTAATCTGAAAAAGTAATAAAAATATTTTAATCACAAAGAAGATACCTGCTTTTTAATATTTGATATTGATCAGCTTTTTCACTATGACCATTACTTACTTCTGAAAGTACAAGTAATTTGGTCAAACCACAGCCTAAAATGTGAAAATTGACTTGCATTTGTTCAATACTATCCACCACATTCTCTTCTGCACATTTTCCCCAATTAATGCTCACTCAAATTTCTGATTTCAAAGGGTAAACTTTGCATGTTTTTGTTTTACCACTGTTACATCATAACTGCTTTGCAGAAGAGCTCTAGAGACAACAGCCCCAGATAGTGACTTAACTGCCATCAAGTTAAATTCTTCTGGCAGACAAGCCGCTTTGACACCTTTTCCTTTACAAGCATCCCATTCTCACCACTCTACTTTTACAATACTTAACTGATAAATCCAAGCTATCTCAATGCAATCATGTTCACACATGCTTAGCTCAAAGCTTACTGATTCAATTTCAGATCTGAAAAAGGGTCATCATAAAACCTCCTCATTCTCACCCCATTTAACTATACTCTTCATCAAAATATGTCCCCATAAATCTCATTTGTTACCTCTTCAGCCTTATAGGCAGCAAGGTTCAAAGAGTTTACAGCTGTTTGTACCTAACTGAGAAATTCAATATATAGGAAAAGAAATATCAGGAAAGCAAAATGGGGGAAAAATTGATACAAAGAGGCCTCCTTTCTCAGACACTTGAAAACTGTTCTCAGATCAGTCAGAGAGGGAAAAGTACGTTAGAAGATGATGAGCCATCACTGCCTCTCCAGATGAGAGAGCAGAGACATCCTAGTCCTTAATATCAAAGCAGAGTGAGTAAATTCCCTATGAGCATGTACAGAAACACTAAGCAGCAACTGTACAGGATTTCATTTGCTCAGACACCGTCAACATCTACAGCAGCTGAATACATGCAACCAAGCACAGAAAATAGTTGTTTCAACACATAACACAATAAAATGAACATTCCATTGACAGTTCTTACTGTAGAAATGCATTTTGGAAACAGAACAGAAAAAAAAAGGCTTTAAAAAGTACTTTAACAAATGCAGACTTTTAAAAAGAAAGGGAGCACAGAGAGGTGATAATCGAGACCACTTTGAACATACACATCTCCATGTCTTGTCTAACCAATCCATCCTGAAATTTAAGTTCTGAACAATCAGAGACCCAAAGGGAGAACGTTCTTACCTCTAACTGAAGTCCTGAGGCACTGAAGCATGGATACACACTTGTGGGACACATGGCCTAGTGCACTGGGATCACCACATTCACAACTCAATTACCCAAATCACCTGCCTGCAATGAGCTTCCGATGATGCACAGAGGCCACACCTTGCTCTATAATGAAGCTATCCTGAGGACTTAGCCTGACCTAACCATATGGAAGGACTGCTGAAGAGAGAAAAGACCAGAACTAACATATGGGTCAACAATTACTACCACCCTCTGAATTTCTTTAAGCAATTCATCTGCTTCAAATGCAGCTGATGATGTAATTCTGGAAACTAACTGAGGTACGTCTGTCAGACAAGCAAAACCCAATTAAGGAAATCAAAAGTCTAATTTTAGCATCTGAAAACACTATTTGAGAGTGTATGTGGTTTGATTTCCTTGTTACAGATAACTTTCAATGTTTCTGAAATAACTTTTACACTTACAAAAAGACAGTAAAGACAATAAGCTGCAAGTTTAAGCAAAGTTTCTCCATATTTTTAACAAAAGGGAACTAAATGGGGACTTGCAGGATAGAAAGAATCCATATGTAAACCCATGCACAGTGATCTACTCTAAGATGGGAGGAAAAAACCAAATTTCACACTAGATTTTACAGTCATAGAAGGGAAGTCTGCTGTCACACTGAGTACACCTCAACCCCATTTCCAGTCCTGACAGATAACACTGCAACCTAAGTGCACAGCAGTATTATCATTATTACTACACAGAGCACCAAAGACACATTAGTGCCACTACAAATCTCAACTCAATACTGGGTTTTACTCTTAAAATCATAAAACAAAAACAGTGAACCAAAAATAGTTATTACCTTGAGAAAGTTGCATCAAATGTATGTGCAAACTGCCTGGAATAACTGGCTCTGGAAGTTCTTGAAGAAAAAATCTAAGAAGGCTAATAGCTGAGGGTACATCTGCTTCTTTAACCAGGTCCACATCTTCTCCGTTATCATATCGTTGCCGGAGCCACTCCACTGTCTCAGCATTCCCATTGACTTGGAAAAGTCCTTCTTGTTCCAGACCCCCTGAGTTAGAAAAAAAAATTGCAGAAATAAACTTTTAGCTCCAGTATGGACTAATATATCAGAAAAAATACCGATAATCAGATATGTACAATTCCCACACTGATTGAAACATTTGCTGGACAACAGATCTGAAAGACTTCCAGCAGTTCTCTTCCCAACACACACATTCTTGTGCCCAGGTAACAATAAAGTAACAGGGGAAATGTTAGCAGTTCCTAAACCACTGCACTCCCTATCAGGTGCCCTGCTGAGCTGACTGCATCACTGTTTGCTAGAAAACAGTGATAACCATAACAGAAGGAGTAAGACAGGAAGTACCCAAAACAACCAAATCACATCCAATTGAATAATTAACTTCAGAAAACAAGTACTCTTCAAACCCCACAAACTATTCTGTAAGAGTAACAGGGAAACACATTATTTTAAATACAGCAAGGTAATACATACCATGTTCCTCAATATAGTCCACGACATGGCGGACTATGAATGGAACCTCATTGTCTGGTTGCCCTTCTTGCTGCAGCTCATCAAGTGGAATTCCAAATATTTTGTTAGCAAGAACAGAGTTGCAGTTACTCAAGGAAGGGGAGGAGCTCTTCCTCATATCTTTTTGCAGCCAAAAATCAAAGCTGTCTTTTCTGTCAATAGAAGAAATTAAAACAAAAAGCCCACTTCAAAATATGCTGTTGAAAGCATTGATCTGTAACACAAAGTGTTTTATTTATCTAATGCAAATACTCTCTAGTCTGTCTCCATCCATTCACTGATTTAATGGACAGTTCTGTAATGGCTCCAAACACAGCTAACTTGATAAACAACTATCACTGAGGTGTTCTGTCTAACCCTCAACAGAGGACTGGGAAGAACATATATAGCAGCAAAGAAAATGCACAAATTTCTAATTAAGTTCAAAGGTACTTTGGTAGATTTTTCAGTACCTTTTCCAACAGCATTTAGTAGTCAGGCTTTCAGAACTCAATACAAAAGCCCCTCAACAGGAAACTAAACCAATGGATCAAAACCAAAACTCCAAGTTTCAATTATATGAAATGAATAAGTATTTTGTGATAAATAACTGCACTGCAATAATTTTTTAATCTATTTGGCATTTTCTGGTCTCCATAATAAAGCTTTCAACACCTGCATCAAATTAAAATTTTTACTGAACAGAAAACCCCCAAAGCTAGTTACTAGATGCTCAGTGATACCATTCTATCACGCAGAAGCTCAAGCTTCACTTGCAAGTCTTTGCTTGATAAAGGATCTAGATAGATAACAAAGGACTGTGTAAGTCACTCAGTCAAGCTGTTATCCTGTCCAAACCAAAATATTTCTTCTAGCAAAGAAAAAACTGTCCTTTCAAAATAAATAATAAAAAGAAAATAAAACATACTTGCTTAAACGCAAGCAGTCACTTTCACAGGGACTGGCACTCACAGAACATGAAATACTTGCTGTTAGTAAAAGCACTGCAACCAAACTAAAATTCTCTGTTTACTAATTGGTAAATTCTAATATATTAGACATTCTGAAATCCATAATTGCTTTTCTTTTTTTTCCCAGTAAAACAAGTTAAGACACCCACCTCAGAGTACTTAAACAGCCGAGTTTGAAAAACGCTTTCTGCGCCAGCTGCCCTCACTGACCAAGCATTCTTTTGTCATTTATGGTTGTTTAAGATTATGGCAAAAGATCAGCCTGTAGTTCCTCATTGAAGAATAGCAGAACTCGATCAGTACTTCAGCAGTTAATCTGAAAATAAGGAAAATATTATTAGATCATAAAGTTTTCAACAGTTTTAAACTTGGTCACGAATCTAAACATCACGTTAGAGGAATTCTTGTCAAATCATCAGTTTCTAGATCTGAACAAGAAAAGCATAAAGACCACGTTAGCACAGCTTATGAGAGAGCTCCCAGAACAGCAAATCCCATTTTTCACTCATGAGTTAACCAAACCTGAAGTGAAAGTTAGCTCGGGACATCTAAGCCTTAACAATTAAGAAATAATTTGCAGATTTATTCAATCCCCTTCCATAGAACCAAGGAGGGCCAAGTAGGTTACACAGAGTGTTTTAAAGTACCTACCATACTAAAATATTTAATGGCCCTGAAATTTTAAGAAGGATCTTAAGCACTGTTTTAATACAACATCTTTAAACAGCAAGACCAAAAACAAAATCCTAACTAAGGAACATTTAGAGTCAACCAGTTTTTGGTGGTACTGACCATCTTTTCTAGGAAGTTGACAACATGTCCTAACTGCAGTTCAAAGTCCAAGTGATCATCAAATCTGGATACAGGAAGCAACTTCCCCCAAGTCAGATTCCAAAGAACCACCCACATTTTTGCCACCTTTTTTTTAGAATCCAGATTATATGGACATTTTTCATGTTCTCAGCTCTCAAAATAGCTACAAACCACATTAAATTGCCGTTGTGATTTTCTGTGGTATTAAAACTTTAAATTGCAGCTTCATGGCAGAGTGGAGTCAATGTAATGCCCAGAATCAGTCAAAGGGTCACCTCAGCCCCTTGATCTCACCCATTACCTGCTCTAAATAAACTCAAGCAACTGTGGGCAAAACAAGCTTGTGACATACACACACAACCACAACACACATCACCAAAACTAGACAATAGAGAAGCTTTCCCTAGCTTCAAAGCATGTTCACTGAACCCTTCTGTTTCATAACTGGAGACTGATATGACAGACTGGAGACAAGTACCTTCCCTCCCTTTGTTCTACCACATCAGCTCTTGCTTCTGTTCCACATCAGGACAAATAAACTTCATCTTCGTTTGCAAATTCCTGACAACCAGCCACTCCGGTTTCTGTACCAAAATGCCAGACCATTAGCCTATCACAACAGGAACCCAGAGTACTTCCAGTAGTTCGAATAAAGCAGTTTTCCTGCTCCCAATACCCCCAAAGTGCATCCATGTGCTAAGGGAATTGGTCATAAGCTCTATATAAGACTGCTTCCACCTCCTCAGCATTTTCTTGCATTGAGGCCTAGAGGAAAAATTATTTCAGGCTTAAAATTGTTTAAATTGTCTCTGTCTATTGCCTTATATTACACACAGGTTGTAAATCTGTTACGTCTCACACAAGTGAATCCTGGTCTGAGATGAGGACTCTGGGTAAACTGAGAACAGAAAATGAAGGGTTATATTCCAGTCAATGGGTTTTACTCTTTGTTTTTTACCATCCTATTCAAATTCTCGATTACTAAAAGATCCTGACAGATTCCAACAGTGAAGTAGTTGTAATTCATGACCTTCCTATAATTTATGAAGGCCTTGTACAGTCCTTTTTCTTATTGTTTCAGTATATTAAGTGGAAGTCAACATAATCTTTGCATGTAAGTAGATTTCAATCAATCCCAATATATCATGCAAATTTTAAAATATGAACTTGCACATAGTCTATTTTCTCAAGCTCTACCAAAGTCAGCCTGTCTGCAACGAACCAGAAAACCTCACTCTGGCCAGCTGTGGGGTCAAGAGCAGCTGGGAGAAAACCTTTGATGGTTCTGACACAATGCTTCAGGCTGACTTGCTAAAACCAACAAACAAACCTTCAAAACAAACATCACCTAATAAAAAGACCAAATTCGAAGTAACCACTTCTCTATAATTATATTTATAATGAACAATCTTGAGGCTCAGCTTTCTCAGCAGAGGAAACTTTGTGCTCAGTTCACTGACATGAAAGCTCAGCCACTTTTGCCAGGTGCAGCAGATGAACAGGCTGCTTGAATATTAATTTCATTCAGAAGGCATGAAAAAAAGAAAAAAATAAGGACTTCTATTTTAACTGTCTTGGCAACACAACAATGAGGTTGAAACAGCCTGGTTGTCTCATTGTTAGAGCAAAACCGGATTTACAACCAGGTTTATACTTTAAAGAAAGCTTTATATGGCTTATTATCACCTAGAAAAATGAGTGAAAGCCTCATTTTCACCCTCTCAGATACACACATACTTTTATGCACGTTTCAATATATCATTAGAGGCAATAATTTATTTTCAGAGCATTTTCAGTCTTTTCCTTTTTAGTTCAGGCTTTGGTACCTTCACAGGCTGTGATACAATTAATCTGACATTTACCAAATCTAGAAAGAGCTAGAAACTCTGTAAGTTATTCAACTTCCAGCAAGTTTTTTTTCCTGCTATTTCCAACACTGTAAAAACTGTTAATAATTAAACATTTTATCTCCACTTTTTATATGGATCAAAAGCTTCCCCACTTGCCCTCCCTTGACTCAGGAAGTGCAGCACTTCGCTGCAGACACATGAAAACTAGGACAAGACATGTAACCAAGATTATTTCCAGAGTCTTTTACAAATACTAAGCAATGCTGTGGAGTTTTTTAATACTTTTTTTGCCCTGATCAAATAGCTCAGGAAACAGGAGCTAACCCATTCAGCCAACTCTTCCTACTTTTGCCCATATTATCCCGATCCTTTTGAGCACATGCTTCCCCCTCATAATTTCACAGCCAAGATGCTACACAAGTTCTGTCAAGAAAAAGAAAAAGCAACTTAAAAAAAGCCCACACAAAAGAGAACTACCTGACTTGAGTTTAATTATAAACATTCTGGTTACATTTTTTTCAATCTACTTCTCCTCCTTGTTACAACAAACATTTTAAAACATCCTTAAGCTATAATCACACTCTACAAAACATAAATGCAGGAAACTAAAAATACACTTTATTATAACCACAGATTATACCACAATTTTACAAGAGACTGAAAAAAACTTACTGTCCTTTGCAACATGTTGAGCCCAAGCATCTTAAAGAAGGGTAAAACAGAGTTTTGTTCTGTATTGTGGATTTCAGTGCTCTCATGGGTTCTTTTAAAATTTTTGATTTGTTTTATTTATTAAGGAAAGTTCTTCAGAGAATCTGCTGGGTAAACAGCACCATGAGGTTCATTTTGCCATCATAATAGCATTCACTTATCTTGGCAACTCTAGAAGTATTTACACCCACACATGAGATGCCACTAAAAACCCCACAGAATATATGGCTAACTGTTAGTATTTAAGGAATACACATGAAAATTTAGACTTACATTTAGTTCAGCTTTTACATTAATGACTGAAGTACAAATAATATACGAGTATCATTTTAAATTATAGTCCTCAGGGTTCCACTACCTTTTCTTAAAACAAAGGAATGAAGCAACAAGTAAAAATAAACAAAGGCTGCAACTGAAACTGTGCCATAGGAATGAAAACATTAACTCTGCATGTAGAATTTCTGCCACAAGTCTCAACTATTTAAGCAATTCTTTTATTTGCTTGTTTTATGTAGTAAGAAATTCGTATTGTCTCTGAAGCCAAACCCAAAGCTAACACTGACTGCTGCTCTGCCCTATTTTTAATATATTATTTCATGGAATTAGCAAACATCACCAGTAACTTTTTTTTAACATATAAAAGCAAAAACTAACTGTAAGATTTTCAGATAGGGAAAAGAACAACAAAATGGCCTGTCCCTGATTCTCAGGAAACACACCTCAAGTTTTTTGGCTTTTTCAGCCCACAGTGTTATGACCCTGTGAACCATCACATGCCTGCAAACTGCGTCCTAAAAGATCACATACACATCCTCCAGTACAAAGAGGGTCAATGCTCCTTGTCTGCAATAACTATTTCTAAATAAAATTCCACAAAAAGCATTAGAATGTCTCAAAGTTTTTGATTTCATACTCTATATTTTATAAGGAAAAACAATGTATTATGTTATTTATAGGACCTGCAGCTAGACAAAACTTGTGATGTCCCTCTGGATGCCTACAGCAAACATACTGTTAAACCCAAATAAAGAATTGATTTTTTGACTAAGTTTGAAATTATCAAAGCTATAACATATTTTAAGAATTTCTAAATTATGGCAAAAAATTAAGACACAGATTCCAACTTGGAGTCACAAGGAGCTCTCCTCATATCATCATGTCCTCATGACATTATCCAGAGCCAGCTACCAGGCAAGAGCAGGAGCAAGAAGGCTTCCCTGGGAAACTTTTGTGTCCCAGCTCACAGCAGAACACACAGAGCCATTCAGCAATGGCCGTACTACACACTAGGCATGTTTCAAAAAAATGGCAACCAGCACTCTTGATCTTATTCTTAAGTTTTGTTAAAAGGAAACTGACCTTTTTGTAATGTTATGTCAGAACTGTAACAATTGACACTGATTGATTTTTATGCCATTTGTATACTCAAATTACTGCTAGCATTCCCAATGGATGAACTGCTTTGGGGCAAAAGAGCTTTTGCTCATCTGATTTTCAGCTTTTGTTCAGCTAACAAGTAAAAACAGAGTATCTTGCTTGTTTGAATTAATCCAGTCAAAATTGAAAAGATGGCCAGGCTGGGGAGGGGACATGGCTTAGAGTAAATTTATACAAAAGACAAACTGAAATAAACCCCACAAACAGAACTCAACCAAAAATCTAGGACATAAAGAAGGACAAACTTGTCTCAAGAGCACATTTAAAGGCATGCAGAGATGTGCCAGTACTTGAACAGACACAGAATATCCTCCATTTAAAAGAATAATCACATTTAAGTACTCATTAATATATTTGAGTAGTCAAAACAATAATTATTTAAAATAAAAGTCTTTAAACAAGCAAGATTAGCTTAAAATAGATTCTTAAAGCAAGATTTCCTCTTTTTGACTGTCAGTAAAATCAGTTATCATGAGGTATTTTAGTCACAAGTCTAGACCGGCAAATCAGACAACTGGACTCAGTTATCATTTTAAATTTAATAAGCTGGTCCTCTTAAGAATACAATCCCCACCCCACTAAGGCATACTGTTTGAAATTAAGTATAACTATAAAATTTAACTTGCAGTGTTGAAGGAATCCATGTTAGAATAAGTATCTTCTCAAGCAGATGGGACTTTCCTTTGTTTCTCATTATGGCTCCTAACTCTTCATTGCCCTGTTTGCTTTCTGGTTAAGTAGGAATAGAAGGAAACCAGCTCATTGCAGTTTTGCACACAATCACAAAAGGAGTTAGCAGAAGCATGACCACCAGCTCTTTAATTAATGAACTGATTGTCTGCATGTGCCTTCACATGTGGACTCACACACACATTAAACCTCAACTCTGTTAGCAGAAATTCTCCATCATTTTCCAGCAGCACTTCTGAGATAGTCTCAAAAATTGACAAAATACTGGTTACACTGACAAAGCAAGGAGAAGCACAAAAAATACAACATAAGATTTAGTGGAACGCAATTCTAATGCAATTTTTGTTTCATGGGAATGTGGCAGCAAGCCTTCTAATTTACAAATTAAAACAATTTAAATTAAGCCTTTATATCCTTACCATGCAAGAAAGCAACAAAACACCTCATGAAAGTTCATCTGGAAGAGATATAACGAAAACTAATAGAATTTTGGATTTCAGGTTTTTTTAATTCACAAGCCAAGAAACCATTATACTGATTAGTATTTATTTTCTAGTCATTATAGTTTAATCTACAATTCCAGTTGACAGAACCTGATCACACTGTCTCTGAAAAAGCCCACCCTTCATAGACCTTCACAAGAGCTAGATCCTATCTACTAGAAAAACCTCAAATACAGGGACTGATTTAAGCAACATTCCAAAAAAAATTCTACACTTTTAAAGAACAAGCTGAGAGATCACCAAAACGTTAGCTGGTTGGGATATGCAAAAATAAAGTTTTATATTCACTTACTAGATAAAATCCAAAGGCTTTTTCACAGCATTACAGCAACTTATAATCCTTCAACTACATTGTAGCAAGAAAATAAACCCATCAGCGATACCAGAAAAAGTAGATGTTTGCTCAGTGCCTCACACCCACCACCACACACTGCCAGATTTGCTCTCATCTGCTGCTGCCAATGCACATGTGCAGAATTATAAAGAAACTTCCTGCTCACACAGATCCCATCGCACTCTTAACAACAGTAGTTAATAAATAAAAAGGCTTTTGTATCTTGTGTAACAGCTAATTATATTCATCCTACTCGCCACCCCCCAATGCAAAGCTCTACTCCACCAACCGCACACATCTCATTGGCCCTGCATCAGATAATGCAGAACTGCAGTGCAATGGCATTATAAAAGGACAGTAAAGTAACAGACAGGAAGAAATTATCAGTAAAACTATGCAACTTGAGAGCTCCATGGTATAAAACCAAAGCAGTTTAACAGTTGTAACTGCTGTTAAAATAGACTTTGGAACAGAAGTCAAGCTACCTCAGAGACACCAAAAAAGCAAACTATAAATATATAATGCTCTTAATTCATTATACATAAGTTATCCTATTACATACATTTATCATCAGTTTGGTTTTCCCCTCCCAAACAGGTAAGCAGAAATACACACTGGAATTCAGCAGATTACAAAATGGTTACACTGCCCCTTCACTATCGAAACACTGCCTCTGTCAGAACCTTGAGCGCGTGCCACCAAAATAAGGACAGGCTCAGCATCCCCACTGCACTAAGACATTTCAGTGAAGAGTTCAATGCTGTAGCAATGATTCTCTGAATTTCAAGAGATGGGGGGAAAAAAAAGGACAAAAATAAGAGATCTGATGCTGAGGTCTCCTGTCAAAACTTGATCATGACTAAATTTGAAGACACCACCAGAAATCATAAGGTTAAAAGTTACACTGCAGACTAAAATTAACTAACCTGATTACCTTACTAGAGTGCCAAGACAATAAAAGGTTTCATTAAATGTGAAGTTCAGCAAAAAGGGGAGAAAACCTTTCAAACATACACACTTTTAAAAAAAGTAGAAAGGAAGAAAGCAAAGCACCGCATTCGTAAGATTCCAGCTCTCACCCTTTCAGTTTTGTCCATGTATTATTATCCTACACAGCTGAGCACAAATTTAAATCCTGAACACACTGCAGGGAACACTGAACAGAAGAGACACACGAGGAGAGCTGCCAGCGAGACTGGAACCTGGACAATCAGTGCAGGGCTCCCACCAGATACAGGGCTCAGATCGAGCAGATGCCCCACCCAAACGTCCTTAGAAATGTCCGAACAGTGAAGAAAATAAAAACCATTTAAAGCTCTCAATAGGAAAAAGCCTCTGCAACCGCAGTCTTTGTTACAAGCTGTCTGAACACAAACATAAAGCTCTATCTGTATGTTAAGCTCATCTGACATATTTTTCTTTCCTTTTTTAAAACAAATACACAGGATTTCACACATTTACAGGGGAAAGACCACAAGACTAGAATGGTTTGTTACTATCACAGTAGAACTATTATCACTGATTAGAATATGGACCTGCAGAATATTACCCATTTCTTGTAGTGAACAACTCCACCCATATGTTGCAAACATAACAAGTTTTGACCTTCTAAACTATGTTTTTTTAGACTTCAAAACAAATCAGCTCTACAGAAAAAAAATCCTGGTAGAAGATGCAGTAACAAATACACTATGGTTTTGGCTGCAATGATCCACAGAATTTACCTGAACTGACTGAATTTTCACAAATCTCAACAGCTGGCTATCAAGCCAGTATAAACTGTGAAGATAAATCTGAATTTACCAAAGCTTTGAGAAAGCTAGTCATTCTCAAACAAAATTGTTGCAGGTAAGATCACTTACCTTATGGGAAATAACACTAAGCAAGACTGAATTGCTCAATTTTACTAACTTTGCAGGGAGCAATGTAAAATTCTTGTATTCTCTGCCTGAATCCAATTTTGACAAGAGACATAAAGCCCCTCTACTGAAAAACTGAAAGAGCCATCATTTTACAAACTGCATGACAAGTAACAATCTCCGTTTTCCATAACCCTTAACAGAAGATTTAATGATCCTTTGATTCTGTACCTCCTCCTCCTATGTTTTGGATAAACTGTTATTTTTCAGTTCTTAAATAACAGTCCTCACATCTGAAATAGTCAATAAATATACAACCATGCCTGCAATGCAAGGAAAAAAGTTTAAAAAGTTTGCCATCCTTCAGTCTTACAGATGCAAAGGATGAACTGCCCTGCACGTAGTTAATTCACTGCCACCTAAATGGCCACTAGATTTTCGTGTGCTAATATAGCAGTAAAATTAACCTGGTGCTATGCACTGAATGAGAGGACAACTTGAAGCATTCTCTTACCGACATCACTTCCTCTTCCATATAGCTGCAGCTTCTTTTGTGGGGGATGGGGAAAAAAAAAGAGAACAACCACACACAAAAAATAAAAAATCCAAACTAAAAAATCACCCCAGACTTGGCAGGTTTTAGTCACTTTCCAATGAGCCCTGGAAAGAGGCATCACTGCTCAGCTGTAACATTTGATCAGAAATCAAAAGGCTGAGTATTAGAAAAGGAAAAAACCCCACCCTACAGAGCCCTCACAGCAAGCAGGGACTCACAGAACTTTCTGAAGTCTGTTCCAAATGCACAGAATATTTCTTCAGCCTCACCTGCTTTTTCAAACATGCCATTATGTACATTAGAAAACAGCGCTTCACTGCTGGCACAGGTCTCAGGGTTTGAGCCACACATGACAAATGTTAAATTAAGCCTTTTAATGAGCTGCAAGAAGATCCTCCAGTGTTCCAAGCAACACAAAAACCAACTGCCCAAACTAACACAGAAAAGATAAAAACTATCATTTGCCAAACTCAGATGTTTTGACATGTTATCCATGTCAAAATTTGCAAGCACTAAAAGCTACCAGGAGCTTCTCCTTCCTAAATGTAACCATGGGACACTCTACTTGATTGATTTTTCTAAAATAATATGGTAAATTTCCAGTTAGATACTTTCAAGACATTGAGGTATTTAATTCCTTATTGTTACATAGTTGAGACAAGGAAAGGATCCCTATGGAGCCAAACAATGTATAAAATACAGACAAAAAAGATTAAAAGAGATTCTAAACATTTTCAAGTCTATGCAACAAAGAACATATAAAGCAATTTACTAGTAATGAGAAGAAAAAAAAAAAGAAAACAAACAGAATAGCTAAACTGTTGATAATACAGGCCAACAAACCAGCTTTTTATTCTTCTTATGCTGGTAGATTAGACTGCACAGAAGACAGAAAAGCTTCAAACCTAAATGTTAATACAGTTTAACAATTTGTTCTAAACTCGCATACTAACAATTCCATCCCTGAGGACATCCAGAAACACATGCCAAAAGAAAAATAAACAACTGTGTAGGTTTTTATAGATTCACTTTCTTTTTTTTTTTTTCCCCACAGGCAAGAATTATTACATGGTTTTTACTTTCTTCATCTGTTACTTTTTTTCCCCATCTTGAGCCTGACAGCAGTAAGAAATTTAGTAAAAATTTCTTAAAATGCAGCCAGACCAAGGAACTTGAGAATAAGAGAGTTGTGCATTAAAAGCTGGCACTGCAGTGTGCGACAGCAGGGTTTTTGTTGTTGGGTTTTGTTGCAGTTCTTTCCAAACCTGGAAGGAGCACCCCAACACTGGAACATCTCATGTTAAAGCAACTTTTTGATAGCAAGAAACATTTCCACTCAAATATTCAAATCTCTAAGGAGATTCCGCGAACAATAGAAACCCACACCGACAGACCCTTCGGAAGATACATTTGGTCACAGGCTGACGCGTTAAGTCAATGACCCAGTGTTCTTAATGCCAGCGCTGCCTTAGCGATCACAAGCGATTTAGTGCCCTTCTTTCAACTTCTGGAACCAACTTCGCTGGAAGGGAGCTGAGAGGCTGATGCTGTCAGCGCGCCAAGCCCCATCGCAGGGGGCACCAGGCTGGGCCGTGCCGGGCACACAACTCCTGCAGGAGCCGGGCTGTCAGCGCTGCCTGCGAGGTCCCACCGACACCAGCCGGGGAGACGCTCCCGCCTCTTGACAGCTCCCTGCGAGAGGCTCCAGCAACTCGGCAGGAGGAAGTTCCCGCGTCCCGCTCGGCGGCGGTGCCAGAAGGTTCCTGAAGCCTGAGGTGACACCGGCCAGCCAGAGCGGAGACCCCCCCCGCGCATGCGCCCCGCGCCCCTCACCGTTGCCGGGTGACTCGCCCTCCCCGCCGTCCTCAGCACCACCAGCAGGTTCCTCCGCCTCTTCCTACCCCGGGGGCCGGCGCGGGCCTCTCCTCGCCGCTCCGCTCTCCTCGCAGCCCTCCTCCGCCGGCCGCTGCCCGCGCCGTGTGCCGCGGCCGCCGCGCTGCCGGACCCGGCGCCGTCCGTGCCCTCACAGCCGCTGCGAGCTCCGAGCCGCGAGCGGGGGGTCCCCGACGGCAGCGGCGGCGACGGGCGGAAGTGACGCGCTGACTGACAGGTGCAGAGCGCGCGCCCCCCCGCCCGCCTCCCCCCGGGGGTCACGTGCCGCGGGGCGGGGCGGGCGCTGAGGGCGGGTGGGGCCCGCGCCCTGAGGCGGCGGCGGCCGCGGGCGGCCCGGCCCGGGGTGAGTGAGGGGCCCGGGAGCAGCCGGCACAAAATCCCTAAATACACATTTTTCTCGTGTTCTTGCCCGCACGGTGACTCCCGCACCCTCCCGCCTCTGCCCGTGCGGGCTCAGAGCCACAGAATCAAATAGCTTGGGGAAGACCTCTTGAGTTCACCGAGCCCAACCTTGGACCGAACATCACCGTGTCCACCATACCAGGGCACTGATTGCCGCGTCTGGTGTTTCCTTAAACACCTGCCTGGGCAGCCCGTTCCAGTGTCTGATCACCCTTTCCGTGAAGAAATTACCGATGTCCAACCTAAACCACCTCTGGTGCTGTTTCAGACTCTCTGCTCATCCTGGGGTGCCCACGGCCACAGAGTGACCACAGCCAGTAGTGGTACCGTGCAGGCTCGTACCCTGCGAGTTTTGCTGGGACATTAAGTGGAATTTCCTCACAGAAAGGGCGATCAGACATTGGAATGGGCCGCCCTGGGAGGTGATGGCATCACTGTCCCTGGAGCTGTGTAAGAGAAGCCTGGACATGGCACTCAGTGCTGTGGCCTGGTTGACAGGGGTTGGACGCAATGACCTCAGAGGTCTTTTCTGGCTTAATTGGTTCTGTGATTCCACTTTTGCTCTTCTCATAACCCTATTAAAATATTTCCTGTAAATTTTCTGAATTGAAGGATCAAGAGCAATCACTGCCAAACATTTCCCAAATGTAAACGTGCCAGAAGTAACAAAGTGCCCTTTGACAAAGAGCTAATGCATTTTGAAACACAAAATTTAGCACCCTTTAAGTGAGTTAGCATAAGTTAGAGAGGAGATGCAAGCTTACACCCGAAGTGTTAAAACCAGTGCCTGGCAGTCTGTGGTTCCCACATGCCATGCTGAAACTACAACAGCTTTTTCTGTCATGCAGTGCCAGCAGCCATAGGTGGTGGGTTTAATAAGGCATTTAAGGAAACTTGGATTTAGTTTGTAAAAATCCTCTCAGGAAAAGCGCCTTTTTTTTTCTGCCATGAAAAACTGACAAAGAATATATGAAAGGGGGAGGGAAAATTATACAAGCAGGATGGGATTCAAACTGAAACTTCTGTATTTTCAATAGCTGGGAGGATTTTGTTTCAGGTTTTCCAGGATGGATTCTGAATTTTATCTAGAGATACATTTATAAGACTCATTAAGAAGTTTTGCATTTAGAATCTGAAGAAGGGAGAGTCACAATGCCACAGTAAATTAACCCAGGTTTAATCAGATCTAAAACTCTGTTTTCCTGCTGGAAGATTTGGTGTCATTAGGAGGTACCATGCAAACCCAATAAAACGTGTAGGGTCGGGGGAAATGGCTTCTCAGGGGGTCTGTGTGTTCTGTCCATCTGCTTCCACAGCAGACTTCTCCACTTGAACCACTAATAAAATTTCCTCCCATCAGGATGAGGTTTCCGAATTTGTATTTTGTATACATAGCCGTGTTCTTTCTGATTCATTTAGCCTCATCAACAACAATAAGGATACTGAATCAGAGCAAGCTGGCAATTTTGTTGATGAAACATGGGGGAGAGCGGACTCCAGCTGGCTCTTCAGCAGATACACTGGCCACTTGACAGGAATAAAACTGCAAGAAACCTGACACAGAAAGCACACGCGGTGAGAGGAGACAGACAGCAGAGGCAGACAGGTAGGCAGGCACTGCACAGCACCTGGTTGCTGGGTTTGAGTCCAAGGCAGTGGCTTCCCTCCTCTGAACTGGCTCCAAATACACCATTTCATGCCAGCTTATCCTTCCTCCTTTCAAAGGTTTCCAAGGCTCCTTGCAGGGGGCAGACATATGCAGTCCCAGGCTGCCATTTTAGACTTTTCTGCTCACTTTGTGTTCTTGCTGTCTACTTGAAAGGTTGAGGATAACCCGGGAGTCACACATTCGTAGGATATCTCAGATTGGAAGGGACCCAAAGATAGAGTCCAACTCCCTGCTCCTCACAGGACTGTCTAAAGCTGAACCGTGTGACTAAGAACATCGTCCAGATGCTCCTTGAACTCTGGCAGATTTGGCACTGTTACCAGTTCCCTGAGAAGTCTGTTCCAGTGACCAACCACACTCCCAATAAAAAACCTTTTCCTAATGTCCAGCCTGAACTTTCCCTGACACAACTTCATTCCCTTTCCTCAGGTTCTGTGACTGGTCATCAAAGAGAAGATGAGCATCTCCCCTTGCCTTTAGGGGAAGCTGTCAGATGTGATGAGAGCTCCCCTCTCCTCATCTCTGAGCTGAACAAATGCAGTGAGCTAATCTGCTCTTTGTAAAACTTTCCCTTGAGATTTTCACCACCTTAGTCTCTATCTGGTGCTTTAGCCACATTTTCTAAGATAGTAAATACAGAGAGGAGAGAGGCAACAACTTAATGAGTGGCTGCATGGTTACATCCCCAAAATTCAGCTGTTGAAAGCATCTGCCTCTCAGGTCCCTCCTAAACATCACAATAGAGCAATATCCATTAGCTGTTCCCATCACTTTTTCCACTGTCTCAGGCTCACCTGAATTTTGAAGGCAGCATTTCATATTCCTCCCCCTCTAGTGCTGTACAGGCTGTGAAGCTCACACAGCCTCATTTCCCACTCCAAACCCACAGGCACAGTCAGAGCAGGGGTTGTGCAGGGCAGGGCTGCAGTCCCACCACATGACACAGCACTGTCACCCCATATCAGGACACATGACAGTGCACTGCCTTGTACAGTGATATGGCCCCAGTGTGAGGCTGCTCAGGAGCAGAAGGACCCATTCCCCAGCTGCTGCACAGCTCCAGGAGCCCGGCAGATGCATCTGTCCAGCATCTGGCTCCTAGGGCCAAAGAGCCAGAGTGCCGTGGCATCCTTGCCTCATCAGTAAATCCATGACCAGAGCCACACCACGAAGAGGGAGCCATTTCTGTAGCTCAGGGTTTTCTTACAAGTCCTTACAGCTAAATCGCTCAGCTTAAAAGTTTTGCAGAGATTGACTGCTAAGTGCTTACAAAGTAACTCAGTAGATCTAAAATAATTACTGGTGTAATTCCCCTGTTTTCAGGAAAAGCTATTCATGAGCACAAATCACTGTTGCCTGTATATGTCACAGAAGAACTGGAGCCATGTTCCTTCATGTATCCCCAGTTCCCATCCTGACCTAGAATGACTTTAGAATAAATATTCTCTGAAGCTTCCAATTTAGTCTACTTCCAGCAACAGCCCTGCATTACGCCTCTTAAAGAAAAATATCCTTATCCCAGCTGTGCTCACTGTTGTACAAGGCTTAGTACAAACTGAGTTAAAATACTTCAAAATGTAAATCAGCTTTGCAAAGTCATCAAATCCTTGGAATTTTGGTAGCCTGCCATGCAATTCCTCACCTTCATACTAGGTTATTGTCTTACTGGGAGGAAATGGGAATCTGACACGTAGCAAAACAAGGCACTGTCTGTTGTAATACATGTGTAGCATATACCAAACAGTTTCTCCTGGAAATTATCTGTATGTCAGCAAAGTGTTTGCTTTTGGGTTTAATTATTCCCCTACAAATTATTTGCTATATTTTTCTGAACTTGGAACTTTTGCTTTAAGTGAATCCTATTGATGTCTTGCAAAAAATATTGACAGAGATGAGTCCTTTCAACACCAAGCAGGAATTAACAAACACTTTCCAGCTGGTTGCTCTGCAAAGACCTTTCCTTTCCTGTATATTTCATCCAGAAACAGAGACACATCCTCAAATCAAGTCTTTACTTTGTTCTTCTTTTCCAGCATTATAACATTTTCTAACAAACATTTTGTTTCAGGATGCCTAGCACATGACACTTGGCCATTCTGGACATCCATAACTCTCCATGGAAACTCTCATATCAGCAAGTACCCAGTTGTTCTAACTCACGGTGTCCAAAAGGGCACCTAAGAATCAAAGTTCATTTTTATAGCTTTGCCCTGTATTAACAAATGAGGCTTCACAATGCTCAAGCAAGCAGGTGAAAGGATCTATTTTATAGAACACTAACTCCAGCTCAGAGAATACCATTCATCATCTCAAAGACTGTCAGCCATTACTAGACACATATGTAAAGATTTTTTAAAACTGAATTCAATATCAAAGGCACATGTTCTGCGTAAATGTCAGACATTTTTACTCATTTTTTCTACTAGAGCTGTGTGATTAAAATAAACATTTACAGCATGAGATTTTTTTTTTCTCTTCCTCTGAACACTTTTTGGATCTGAATCTTGGTTTTAGAAGATCTGTCTTTAAAGTACAAATCTAGGAATATGGGTCAAATGTGGCTTTTAAGACTTGTTCATATTTTAATTGCATGGTTGCAGACTTAACAAGAGATGATTCTTCCCTCCTTGAAATTTAAGACATTGAAAGGTTAATTCAATCTTCTCAGTTCCATTTCCTTCCGTCTGTTCCCCTTCCCACACTCCTCCCCACCCCCCATCTGTAGACAGCTGAGTTATTTGAATTTTATGCAAGCTAGTATTCATCCAAAGGGGAAAATCACTCAACGTTTGCACCAGGCAAGCAAAAATTGCGGTGTTGCACACTTGCATTTTTTGCTTCCTATTTGCTTTTCTCTGCATTTACCAGCTTGGGCTGTGGACATAGACACTCATGCCCCAAAGATAGTTAAAGTTAACTCAAATTAAAGCTTGTACAGCCCCATCCCTGTTGAATTCCTGTTTTTTGCACTCAAGCTGCTGTGGTGCTTTTACCTTGGGTTGAGGAAAGGCTACAGTTCATGTTACCACAATTTGTCAGCTGCCAACACAATCACTCTCTGCTGCTCCCATGTTATTTCATGGTGTGGTCACTCACACTCAAGGTACACTAACTCCAGAGGAGTCATTTTGACAGAGCTCAGGTTAAGCCTGGGATGAAGACAGAGCTTTAATCCAACTGGTTTCAGCACTTTACATACATTTGGAAGGAAAAAAATCCATGAAAATACTCATTGAAAATTTTCTAGTTCAGTCAGATTCTGAAGAAAGAGATGTTCGCTTCAGTTACCATGAGAAGTAAATCGTACCATCTCTCTTATTTTTCATTTTTTTACATTTTAAAAAAGAAAAACAGGATTTAATGTAAAATACTTGCAGCATTCATCGAAAAGGCAGAAGTTAACAGATGTGGAACTTACTGATGACCACTTCCGTACATAATTGTTGACCTTGTACACAGCATGTAATACCTATGTGTTTGGTTAACACTGTGTAAGAAGCTTATAAAATTGGAAAATGATTTTTGGAAAGGATGGTGGAGAAATGTAAGTTTTTATTCTGTAAATTGCTCAGAGTAATCAGCTAGAAAAGATAATTTGGCTGCCTTTTCTATTCCTCTGCTTCAGCAGCCTTGTTTCCTTAAGAAGCTGAAAAACTTCAGGGTTTCTCTTCTTCTCCCCCAAAGATCAAACCACTCAAGCTACCAGGAGTCCCAGGCTATTGAGAGTGGAATGATTTGGCAACACAAAGAGAAGTGCTGGTGAGGCACCCCTCAAAACCCCATGCACAGCCCTGTGTCCCAGGGTGAAGAATACACCTCTGTATCTACCCCAGCACAATACGGATTGTAACAACAGACCACATATTGTCCCTTTTCTTCTGGACAAAAGGAAAATATGAAGTTAACATAAAGTTAGTAGATGTCTAGATTTTATGATCTTTGATTATCTTCTCCTTCATTATGCTGGTTATCTATTTGCTGCACAGTGGGTGCCACAATTTGAACTTCATTAGGAATGGTAACGTTTCTCCTGTCTGAAGCAAAGAGAGGGAGAATCCCAAGAGTGCATTGTTTAATTCCAGAGCAGCCAGCTACACTGAGAAGAGCCATGTTTGTGCACACTCCCAATGCTTATCCAAAACTTCCCTGTCTTACTCCTTCCCCAAACTCCTGCTTGCAGGAGATGCTTCTGTCCAGAAAGTAGGAAAAAAGAAATACTATTAAAGACTCAAAGTCGCGCTAAACTTGTGTCTCTACACCAGTATTCATCACAAACTATCATGTGCTCTGTAGCACTAACTTACGTGACTAACACATCACATGCTTCTTTCCCCACCCTGGCTTTGGGGGGATAAGCCTGTGCATGGACATTCTGTATTAATTCTACTTTTTCCTTTAATAATGCATGGATCAACACATTTTGCTAGAAGGGGCCAGGCCAGAGCCAAGTACTTTGTGCTGGAAGACACGCTTTTGGGTCAGTTCTTGAGAAAGCTCTGTTGCAAAAATCTCCATCTGGTTAAACTTTTAAAAATTCACCCCCATACCAAGTTTTATAATATCAAAAGAAAAAAAAAAAAAAAAAAAAAAGAGAGAGGAAATTTCTACTCCCACTAGCTTATGTTTTCTCCTTTTGCTCTTTGCTGCAACAGGGCTTCTGGTATAGACTTGTCTGAACTCCTGAGCTATTTGGAAAACATGGGGTTGGAAAAAATAGCCCAAGGAGAAGGACTATCTACAGCTGCCTCTCCTCCCCCCTCATCTTCTGCATGTACCCACCCTCAAGGTTCAATGGTCTTGATAAGGAAAATGAACCACCTTAGGTAGTGATAAAACATCCACTGTAAGACAAGTGTCGAGTGTTTACTCACGGGCAGTGCAGCATTACAGCAGACAGTCTGCCAAAGAGGGATCGGTGCCTTCCTCACACCCCCAGGATTCATTGTCTCTTAGCCTGGGAACCTGTCTCCGTTCCCAAACAGGGATATTTTTTTTGGCAGCAAGATGGAACAAAAGGCACAAAGAGAACTAAGAAAACCCTTTCAGAGAAGCCACAGTCTTTTCTTTTTCCTGTTCCCCTGAGGACGGGAAACCTTCTGAGGACAGATCATAATACACCCAATCCTGCTACTGCTCAGTGCTAAGGGGACCTACAGGAGTTCGGGTGCATGCAGATTCCAGCCCAGCTTTCAGCCTTGACAAATTGATCCCCTACCTTTAGCACCAAAAATACCACAACATTTTGAAAATGAAATCACTGTTATATTTGAGTGGGTGTGTTATTTCAAGACAGCACTAATGTGATTATAAAATCAGTTGTGTCAGCTTATTGGCTCAGCTACAGACACTGATCTGCTCGAGCGTCTGTTCCTCTACCAGGCTGCTCGCGTTAGGGTGCTTTGTCCCCCCTCAGCTCCCTGTGGAAATAGATACCACTTGATTCCTCCTGTTGCACCAAAGAGAAAGAAACCCCTTCTTCTGGCAGTTGCCCACCGTGTCTCTATGAAACTTGGCATTTCCAGAGCACCTCTTGTGCCAAACATGAGCACAGCATCCCCCAGCCTTGGAAAGGCTACAGCCCATAGATAGACAGATAGGTAGACAATATATATTAATGTCCCTGCAGCCCCAGCCCTGCACAGGCTGGGCACGCTGCTTCCAAATGACAGTAGCCAAGGGAAAAGGTCAAGTAGCAGCATGGTCCAAACCACCCAGCCTCACTCTTCAGACTTTTCACTTGAGCTCCCTCTAAACGTTTCCTCTCACCTATTACCGAATCCTGGTAGCAAGTGTTTGTTTTTCCCTGCTGCTCTGTGGGTGTCTGACAGACTCAGTGGCTTGTGCTGCCAGGCATGGTTTAATGCTGTCAATGGCAGGTGACTCACTGGTATCAGAAGTGTCAGTCCTGGCAGGTTTGACTCAGCCCTTCATCTTTTGGCAACAAATTGAAATAAAACACAGCTTCCTTTGTATGAGACAGCTTTGCAGGCACAACCATACCAAAGTAGCTTTACATGCTTTATGTGTAGAGCATCCCTAAAGATTCTGTAGTCTGCATACTCCACCAGCTTCCTGTTTTTTCCCATTTCCATACACTGGATCACTCTGCTGCCTTTGTGCAACACAGAGAAAGTTGAGGTTCATTGCAACCACAGTCACCTCAAGGCCAGGCAAATGTCATGTTCCTATTACTGAAGATGGTGATTCTAAAATCCTGCAATTAAAAACCTGACAAAGAACAGCTTTGCTGCTCATACAGCAAAAATATTTCCATTACTAGTGAAAGGAAAAGGCATCTGAGTAAGATATTACCTACCCATCTTTCCCTCAAAGTATGCGATGCCCTCAGGCCAAATTCCAAACTTTCCATATGTAAACTGCATCCAGCTGTGTGCTGCACAGAACACATGAGGTTTGAATCCCACACAAGCTGTGTTGACCACAGCACCGAATTTACAAGCTACAGAAACTTGACAGGCACTTTATGCATTGGTCAAGATGTTTGTTATGGAGATGAGTATCTCCTGATTTCAGCAGAGTGAGAACATGCCATTTCTCATCATTATGTTATTTGGTTCAATACTGTTGCACCTTCTTCACAAACCCAACCCACAATCAATTAAAAACGTGGTCATCTTTAGCCTAAAAACCCAAACAATGTATCCCAAATTGTTTTTAATATTAAGTTTGCCAATAAATTGGGCAATTAAAGTGGTAGTGGTGGTGAAAACAAGTGTGCTCACCCTGTCTTAGCATGTTTAGAAGAGCCTGAGCTCTGCTGTGCGTCCTGAGGGCAGAGCCCGTGACTGGACACAGAAAACTCAAAGTGAGGTTCTTCTGCTTTGCGGTCCTGAACACTTTGTTTGCTCTCTACCACTGAGAGAAGTTGTGCTACTTTTGAAGTTTAAGAGGTTTTATCCATTTAGTCTCTCTTCATAATCAGAATTATAATTGTTATTTTTAAAATGGACAGATATTTAAAAAACTGAAACTCATGAACTGCCTGGATTCATGAATCACTCAGATTATGTTTTAAAGTCATTTCTGATCTTCTAAATCTTGTGTCCAGCCAAACAAGAGGTTAATGCTCTCTCTCTCTTTAAACTAGACATAAAGACTGTTCAATGCCAAATCTCAGCTATGGCTTACACCAAATAGTCACCCAGTGGCTGCCTTCCTGCTTTTTTCCCAGGGGGTTTCAGGCAGGAATGCAGCTTTCTATTTGTAACAACTGATTGGATATGTGGAGTGGAAGCAAAGGAACTGAGTCCCAACATTAAATATGGTGCACACACACAGAGATTTTGTGTGGTCAGTGCAGATGCAGAGATAACCAAGCCAGCCTGCACAAATCCCTTAGGTTGGGAAAAACATTTAAGATCAAGTTCAGCCACAAACCTGTTCATTGTTTTAATTTAAACATTTTAAGAAAAGATCCTTAAACACATTTAAGCACATTAAACCATTTTCTCCATGCACACATATCAGACTCAAACCCATTCTACCTAAGCCTGTGGTGCCAACAGAAAGATCCACAGACCTTCCATGGGCTCTCAATCAGCTGAGAAATATCTCTGTTCCTCTGAACTCATTGTTCAGGCTGCCTCATAGTCAGCAGAGAAAACCAGGTACTCCCAGGGCACAATTAATTTTATCCCAACTCTATTGCCTCCCTTCTGACTATTCTTCTGATCCTAAGGCTTCATTGGAGCGTAGGAATTTCAGATGGAGACACTGAAAGGTACACAAGAGGAAGCCCACACCAGTACCCAGGAGGATGCACACAGCCCTTCCTCCCTGCTTCCAGAGCCATGGGCTGAGGGAGGCACCAGCAACTGAATTAATAGCTACCAAAACAGGAGTAAGCAGAAATTCATTGTACATCCCTTCAGGACACATTCCTGGATGTCACTGTGGTGCCTGGGCAGTGCTAATCTCAGACTTGGCCCTTGATCATGGCAATCACACCATGGCTGTGCTGAGAGCCCTCCACAGCCCCAAGCCCCCTCATGTTTCTGCCAGCCTGGGCAGGTGGGGATGATCCCCAGGGATGTTGCTGAATGCACCTACAATCCCTTCCCCAAAAACTAATCTGGCAGCAGCCATCCCCAAACCTCACCTTTACTGCAAACCTCAGCACTGGAAAGTGGTGGGAAGGGAAACTTCAATATGATTGTCATGGTAAATGAAGAGAACAGAAAAAAAGAAAAATCAAGATGTATTTTGGCAGTTTTCCATGTCAGTTTTCCCATTTCCCTCCCTCATGCACTTTCTACAGGAGCAATCTGTCCTTTCCCTAAACGCTGAGCAATCCCAGCACTGAACTAATCAATATTAATAGCTATGGGTTTGGGAGGGGGGAGGAGGGGAGAGAGAGGAGGGATTACCCTGACCTTTTTCAACTCACACTGCCTCAGACGGCCACCAAGCAGCTGAAGAGAGAGCAGCCAGACGGTAATGCCATGTGGTTTTAGTAGCTTTTCATTTTTTAAAATTTTTTTTTCCTTGTGAATATTTACTCTGTTGTCTCAGTGCAGATAGCAATGAAATCTGATTTTCTGCAGGAAGGAAAAAATATAATTATATCAGCCATCTCCGGGCCAAACCTTGCCTTGATGGCACTCCACTGAAATAAGGGAAATAACGCCCAGGCTGGATTTTAACTCAAATTTCATAATAAAGAGAGGAATTGGATTAGGGAAGTTTTGACAGGTGAAATGCTGGTGTGCTTTGTGGATTTCTCTTTATTATAACAGAGTATAATCAAAGCCATTGAGCTGTAACTGGGGTATGGAACAAGAGCAAACAAAGGGCTGGGGGAACCGGTCCTCTATTGTTATACTGAAGTGTCCACAGCAGCTCAGGGGATGGATATGCTCAGTACAGGGGGCTCAGAATGAAAGACAAATCCTATTAATTAAAAGAAAATCATAATTGAAGCTTTTTGTTCCTCTTGGATTTGGGGTTTATTGTAGATTTTCCTGTTAGCAGGATTTCTTAAAATACAGGCTTATGTCAGAGGGCACCGTGGATTACTGACAATTAAGCATTGTCTTTTTATTACTGATTATTGTTGCCATGTGCAAAATATGATTTTTAGTAATTTCACCAGAGAAATCTAGACAAAATTCTATTTATGCCTTTCCTCTTTTGCTCTGAAAGAGCCAAGCCTCAGGGAAAGGTCCCAGATTGAGTGTTAGGTTTGTGGGGGTTTTTTGAATAAACATTTTTATGGTATTTTCATATTTTTTTCTCTTGAGGAGAAAACGCTTTGCAGATGGCTGATATCACAGCACTAGCTAATGAAGCCATGGGTGTGTTTTCCCTTTCTTTGTCAGGACCCATCATGTCCGACAAACCAGATTTTGCAGAAATTGAAACATTTGACAAGACCAAGCTGAAGAAGACAGAAACCAGAGAGAAAAATCCACTGCCCACTAAAGAAAGTAAGTGCTTATGAGGCTATTTGAAGTATGAGTAGCAAGGACATAATCTGTATTGCAGTTCATATGCAAAATGAATACTAATCACAGGATTACAGGCTCAAACTCATCCCTGACTTTAAGTGGGGATAATACTAAGACTCTATACTGGGCTTCCAAGGATATGAGTAATTATAACCAATGGTGCATTTTGTCTGAAAAACCCTTTCTGATGGGATTGTTCTTGCTTCTCCTAAAAGCAAGACCAGTGTTCCCACTGGGTGCTGGTAACAGGATCAATCTGTTTGTAATTACCTTGTTACCAGCCCCTCTGGAAGCACAGGGGAACCTTTTCCTGTCCCTGGCAGGCCAGGCAGCACCCCCAGAGGGTGCCCGGGCTCTGGATTTAATGTTACCAGGCAGATGAGCTGCTGCCTCCCACTGGTACCTGCTGTCAGCCCCGGGCAGGAGACCCCCAGGCACCTTTTCTGGGAATAAGGCTGCAAGCAAAACCTATCATCATCCTCATCTAACAGGCAATCTCCCCCAGAAAAGCAGCCCTGAGCTTTTCTCATGCAGGGTCTTCTCCCAGACACAGGCAGCCAGATAAACCTGGAATTCATGCTCAGCTTCAGATATGAAAAGAGCATTTGGAGATTTTGTGAGCAGTTTCCTTCAGAAGAGTATTGCTAATCACTGGATGTGTGTGCTGATAGCCATGGAGATGCACAGTCCCTCAACATGAGATAGTTGTTTTCTTCCCTGTTTTGCTATCCTTGCCAATGCCAAAGCTGAAAATACTGAACTGCTCCCTTCTAACTACACAGATGTGGGTATGAGTTGTCATTTTCAGGGTGACCAAAAAACAACAAATATGGATTTAACCATTCTCTGGCTTTAAGTATGATCATAGAAATCTGTATCCTGCAGAACCATTATCATTAAATCACAGAGTGGTTTGGGTTACAAAGGCCTTTAAAGAGCATCTTGTTTTAACCCCTTGCCATGGGCAGGGACACCTCCCACCATCCCAGGTTGCTCCAAACCCCATCCAACCTGGCCTTGAACACTTTCAGGGATGGGGCAGCCACAGCTTCTCTGGGAAACCTGTGCCAGGGCCTCACCACCCTCACAGGGAAGAATTTCTCTCTCACATCTAATCTAGCCCTGCCCTCTGTCAGTGTGAAGCCATTCCTCCTTTTTCTGTCACTCCAGACCCTTGTCCAAAGTCTCCCTCCAGCTCTTTTGGAGCTCCTTTAAGCACTAGAAGGGGTTCTAAGGTCTCCCCAGAGTGTTCTCTTCTTCAGGCTGTACACCCCCAAAACTCTCTCAGTCTGTCTCCATAGGAAGGCTACGTTTACTGTTCATAAACAGTAATGTTTATTGATGGTGTTTTTGTTTCCTCTGTTTTTCTGCCAGCTATCGAACAGGAAAAGCAAAGTGAAAGTACAGCCTGAGTATAAAATTGAAGATGTGACTGCTGCTTCTTCAATGGGGTTTTGGCTTCTGAGTTGGATTGTTGTTTTATTTTGTCCCTCCCACCCCATATTTGTTGCCCATTTATTTTAGGAAACATTTGTTCATTTAATGTTCCCTGGAGAAGTTTGTTTTGTGTTTGTTGAAAAAGATACTATGTATTTGTATTCTTAAAATTATAATTCCAAGTTCTGTATCAACCCCATTACTTGGCCAAAAAAAAAAAAAAAAAAGGCAATTTGCATAAAAATTGTTTTCCTAAACCTCACAATAAACAGGTTTCTTCTGATCAACTGTCTTTGAGCCTTGCAGAAATGGGGTTTACACTGCAACTCTTACTAACATCCTTCCCACTTTGTTTGCATTTCCACAGCAGCTCAGGAGTTTGGTCAGGTGGGGAAGGGTTATCCCAGGCACCCACAGGTCCCTTGGCTGGAACACAGCCCCTCTCCATCAGCTGTATCCTTCAGAATCCCAGAGCCCCAGGTAGCACCAACCCACAGGAACCCTCCTGACTGCCTTCATAGCAGCCTGGAGACTTCATTCCCATCCCTTGTGTCACTCAAAAGGGTGTTTAACCCTGAGAGACAAACTGTGTGTGCCTGGAGCTCCTGCACTTTGAAACCCCCAGCCTGGCAGCAGGCATGAGTAAGATGAGAGGTCACTGGCCTGCTTCAGCCCTGTCCAGCAGTGGGCTGGAGGTTCCAGAGACTAGTACCCACTTACAGATTCCATGACAAATTGATGGTTGGGCTGAGGAAATACTCAAATTAACATTCCAGATGTAAAGAAAAGGGCTGCAGCTGCCTCTCCACAGCTTTTTTATCTCTCTAACTTGCAAAGATCCTTGGGATAACTGCAGCACACACAGAGCCCTTGGCCCATCTCATACCAAGCAATACAAGAACGAGGGAAGGTGGAGGGAAGAAAGAGAATTTAGTACTGCATTGATTTTTTAGGGATGAGAGAAAGACCTTTAGCAGCACAGGAATGTAAGACACAAACCTTCAAGCAAGAAAAGACTCCCTAAATCTTCATTACTGGTGGTGCAATAACATCTTCACTAGTCTGCAGAGGACTTGGCAAAAATAGATTCTGGTACCACCAGCTCAGGGGATTCTCAATTACATGGTATCACGTTATCTCTGGAATTAATTTACAATCATATTAGGAAAACAAGTGCTTACTTTGGGCAGATAAACTGCTGTCCCTGGAGCTTCAGTTTGATCCTACTTGTGCTGGAAAATGAGAGTAGCTCTGTGTACTCCAGCAGGGTTAGTCTGGGCCTGTACCTGCATGAGGTGAGGCAGAAAGCACCCTACAGGCTTCAGAAAACAGAAGGGCACGGTTGGGGTGATGTTCAGAAAGCTCTTGTTTACTTAAGGGTTGTTTGACACTTGACATTGAATGCAGATAGTCAGAACTGCAGTTAAAAGTAGCAGTGGATGCACAAGACTGTGACCTTTGGTGGCAATGGAAAGTAACCAGAGGTGACCAGGAGACCAAAGGAAAACACAGGGCATGAGGATCAGTGATTTCTGTCAGAGCTTTGTTAATGTCGGTGGTGTCCAAAGCACTGAGGCTGCTGTTTCAATCCACATTCACCAGTTCAACACTGCTGATGTTTTCTTTTCATGACCAAGTTTTTTTTTCACATTCTCATTGGAGGACCCCTTGGCACCTGACTCAAAGAGGTGTTTATTTTAAGGTCAGCTGGATTCATTAATACTATTTTTTTTTATAAAAGGTGAGGAATGCATGAGGTTGAGCAACAAGGAAAACAGAGCTATTTTCTTTGTGACTCATGCCCTCCCCTCAGCCCTGCACACTTCAGGGTCAAGGAGCCTCTGACATTATTTAAATATCTGCTTTGATGATAGTTCCTTCATGAAGGAAGCATTTAGAGATGGCACTTAGAGCAACACCACCCATGGAAATCTGTATAGTTCCTACTGTTCAACCAGATTCATTCAACCCGTTACTTTCCCCCAGACGGTTTTTAAGCTCTGTTGCATTCAGCAGTAAGGCCACAGATTAGACTTTCTCCTTGGTTTTGTTCCACATGACAATCTCCTTCCATCTCTGCCAGTTCAGAGCATCTGCCAACTCACTCAGCAAATACACTGTAAATCACCAAAAACTTCTTTGGCATCACTGAAGCAGGGGCTGGTCTCTGTGCTCACAAGTTCTCCCAAAAATCAAAGGTCTGGGCTGTGTCCTCAGCCTGCGCTTTTTGGGCGGGAGGGAAGGGAGGTCTGGCCAAAGCAAGAAAACAACAGAGATATTCTCCTCCTGTGTTTGCAGAGATATAAGGGATTGGCAGCACAGCTCAGATTTGCCCAAGCACTTGGCTTGGGGCTGCTGCTGCTGCAGGGCTCAGTCTCCCCCCATGAAGCCTGCTCCCAATTTAGCTTTTTGCATTTAAAGCCTGAAACAGTAAATGCAACATCTCAGTGCTTTTATCCACACATCTCACCCCACTAAACAGGCTGAGAAGAACTTTAGTCACGTTCCCCACCCCTGGATCTGACTACAAAGGCTACAAACACCTGCACACCTGGAAAAACTCCTCAAGGTTAAAGGCCAGATCTTCCCAGATTTCCTCCGCCTGCCCCAGGTGGAGCATGGCTTTATAGCAGGGCTTGGGGAGTGCTTCTTTCACAATTAGCAGGAAAGAAAGGCTCAAAGTTAAAAACACATAGCTGCAGTACTCTGATTTGAGAAACATCCCTCTCTGCTGCTGTAGGAGACCATTTCAACCCAGGAACTGGATCAGGAGATTAAAGTTTGTCAAGAGCAGGGAGAGGTTTGGCTCCCTGTTATCTTAACCAAAGAGCATTACAGCCCTTATCTGTGGGGCAAGCTGGGGACACCAACCAGGAAACTACTCATTACTTCAGGCTGAGACAGTGAATTTTCATCCTTCAGGCATTACACAAGGAAATATTTGTTGCTGCCATTGAGAGGGAGCTATGAGCAGAGCCAAGGCAAGCTAAACCAAAGCAAACACCTTACCCACACCTAGGAAACACCTTCTGGGAGTTAACCTGACCTTCACTCCCTGGAAGAGCATCCTCCAGCTTCAAGGCTCCCCAACAGCCACCCACTCCAGGAGCTGAGGCCCTTTTCCAGCCTCCATGCTGATGGGCAGCTGAGCTGGAGACAAGCTCATCAGTAAACAGAACCAGCTCCAGGTGGGAAACTTAAATATTTCTGCTAGTTAGCAGCAGCCCCTTGCTGTTATGTAAAGGTACATAAACGAGGTGTCACCTTGCAACTAAAGGAAAAATGCCTTCCATGCTAATGCAGTTATGGCCAAAAAATATCATTATATACAGATAAACACTCACTTTCTTGGCACCACCATGAAGCCAGTTTTGCCCCCTGGATCCCAGGGGTAGGGCCAGCCCTCTCGGGACTTGGCCAAGTCCACCTGCCCCTGTGAGTCACCTCTAATTACTGTGCACAGTCGCAGCAAGCCCTGGCTGGGCAGAGGAGATCTGCATTCCTGTCGTTGTTATACCAAAGTTAGTTGATTTAATAAATCTCATTAGGCAGGCATTTGATAGCAGTGAAAGCCAGGGAGGACACGGTCTGAGCCTAGTTCTCCTAGGAAAAGGGCATGTGTGTGTTCCACCACAGCTGGAGCCCAGCTAAGAGGCCCTGGAGGCCCTGCCAGCCCCAGCTCAGATATCACTGCCGAGTCTCAAAACACATGGGGCTTTTTTCAAATATATTTGTGTGTTCTCTCTTATTTGGGTCATTAGCCCTGTGATTACTGAGACATGCCATAGCTCTGCAGTGACAAGGGCAATGCATTTTTGCCAATGGCTCGGCCACCACAGCAAAAGCTGGGATGTCCGTGCAAGGCCAAGGCTGGAGAAGTCTTTGGAAAACACCTTTGTGCGCTTGTTCTGCCATAAGCTCTGGTCTCGATGCAGCAGAGACCTCTCCTGCTAAAAGAGGCTCAGGGAAAGAAACAAGGGAGAGATGTGAGCAAATGAGGATCTGCCAAAGCTCTGTAGGATCAGGGGTCTGAACTGCACCACGTGGGAAGAAGGTCAGGGGCTGGGAGTGCAGCCAGGGAGGTGCCCACGGCAGCAGAAACTCAAGGCAGAAGAAGCCAGGGTGGTTCTCATGCCTCTCCTTGGCTCACCCCTTGTTTTTCCAAAAACACAGGGTGAAAACAATAGTCTTTTAAAAAGCACAAACCTTCTGGTGCCAAGCTGGGGGAGCCTCCCACACTGCACAGGCAAACAAAGCCACTGTGTCCTCCTGGAGCCCTGGCATGGGCAGCCAGCCCTGGCCTCTCCACCTGTTCCCACCCAGCGCGTCCGTGAGTCCCCAGCGAGCTCTGGCTGTCCCAGCCCGATGCAGGGCAGTGTCCCAGCAGCAAAACCTGTTCAGGCTGGAGCGTGAAAGGCAGCACAGGGCTGGCTGGGGCTGAGCCAGGCTGTGTGGGAGCAGGTGTGCGTGTGCGGGGGTGTTTCTCCAGCTCCAACCCAACGCCGCTCAAACTGACAGCAGGATAAGCTCTGCTCCCATCTCCTGTGCCGGGAGAGGCGGCTCCGTGTGCTCGCTGTCTTGTCAGGAGAGCTGGCTTGGGAAGGAACAGTTGCTGGTGATGGTTCTTACACATCTTGTAAGCTGTGCTGACAACAGCTCTTGACAACTCCTACCATCAACTGCAAATCTCCCAATGCTTTGTGTTTGCTTCAAGGCCCGGGTCCAGAATTCATTCAATCCATGGGGAATCAGGAAGAAAGGAAGAGGAGGGGGAGCAAAAGGGGGTTTGTAGCTGCTCTGGTCAAAAGGACATGAAAATGAGGTCTTTTAAGGCTCCAGCAGTAGGCACTGAACAAAAAAAAAAAAGAGAATTTTCAAAATAAAAAAAAAAAACAGTTCAAGGAATTTTAAGATGGTCTCATGAATTCAGAAGCCAACTCAGTATCAAAATTTTTGATTTGGCAAAGTTGCAACAACCAGGGAGGAAAAAAATTGTGTGTGACTCCAAGTGGGTGTTTTCAAACAGCATCTTGTTTGGGGAAAATAATCCTTCTTGGTCTGCTTTGTTTTCTTGTGATGCTGGAAATAATTCTCCTCTGAGAGAAGAACTGAAGTTTTATTTTTCTGCCTAATCACAGGCACTACATCAGGTCATGCCTGATCACAGCTGGTCCCCCCATCCTTGCTAGCCCTGGGAGGAGTCACCACCACAAAGTGTTAAGGGAACACGTGTGCAGGTCCAAAATCACACATTTCATTTAGCAATGAAGAAATCAGGCATGAGGTGCCTTGGCTGAAGGCATGTGCTTTTGGGGCTGAACCCAAGGGCAGGGATGGAGGCAGCAGGGATGCCCTGGGGCAGCAGCATCGCTCCCACTCCCAGCACCCTTCTCTCCGGGGAGCAGAAGTAGCAATAGTTTATATTATTGCAATAGCCCCATAATGGCTTTATAATAGCTCCAGCCTCTTCACTGCTCCCCCAGACTCACCATTTTATTTTGGTCTTGTCTGGGCTCTTATTTCAGTGGGATCTGGGTAACCCAAGCCCACAGTGCTGCTTCTGGTTGTGTGCATCAGCTGCAGCACGGACCTCACCTGGTAGCAGCACGGGTGGCAAGGAGCACGGGCATTGGGAGGGAAGAGGTGTCAAACTCTGTGCCAGCTGCAGCTCCCTCACGCTGGCAGACATCCCCAGTAACGCTGATGACTTTGGTGGCATCAATCCAGAGCGAGATGGGGGCAGCTGCAATGATGTGACCCTGGGGGCAGGAGTGCTGTGCGTGCTGCTGGAGGGCTGCTCTTGCCCACCCAGCTCCATCACGGCCAGATGAACCACAGACTCACAACAGAGGTCTTTTTTGTTTCCTCAATACATCTTGAAAATCGCAGGGCTTGGCCAGCCAACCCGAGCAGCGGGCATGGAAGACTCCCCACAGGTTGTTCTGGCAGCGAGATTGCTGCACAGCTTTTATCCCAGCTGCCGCTTGAGGTGCGCGGCTGGGGCCACTCTGCAGCCTGTGCCACCGCCGTGTGCCCCCCGCCACTGCCACCGGGCACGGGTACCCGTGGGACGGGCTGGGACGGGTGTGCGGTAGGGGCCGTCCCACAGGGGGGAGCCGTGACCCCAGCCTGCGGGGACAGTGCCGGGACAGAGCCGGGACAGTGCAGGGACAGTGCAGGGACACTGCCGGGACAGGGCCGGGACAGTGCAGGGACACTGCCGGGACGGAGCCGGGACAGAGCCGGGACAGTGCAGGGACACTGCCGGGACAGGGCCGGGACAGTGCAGGGACACTGCCGGGACGGAGCCGGGACAGAGCCGGGACAGTGCAGGGACAGAGCCGAGACCGAGCCGAGACAGAGCCGGGACAGAGCCGGGACAGAGCCGGGACAGGGCCGGGACAGAGCCGGGACAGGGCCGGGACAGTGCAGGGACAGTGCAGGGACACTGCCGGGACAGAGCCGGGACAGTGCAGGGACAGTGCAGGGACAGGGCCGGGACAGAGCCGGGACACTGCTGGGACAGAGCCGGGACAGTGCAGGGACACTGCCGGGACAGAGCCGAGACCGAGCCGGGACAGTACTGGGACACTGCCGGGACAGTGCCGGGACAGCGCTGGGACACTGCCGGGACAGTGCCGGGGCACTGACGGGACAGAGCCGGGACAGTGCAGGGACACTGCCGGGACAGTGCAGGGACACTGCCGGGACAGAGCCGGGACAGTGCAGGGACACTGCCGGGACAGAGCCGGGACAGAGCCGGGACAGAGCCGGGATAGCACCGCGGGCACGCCCAGCGCCCGGCACCCTCCGGTCCCGGCGCTGTGGGATTTGGCTCCATTTTTCCACCCCTTCCGAGTTAATAAATGCAAAGGGAACTGCGTTCATCCTCACGGGGCTGGGCAGAGCTCCCTCCAAAAGCATCACACCTCAGGTGTTCCACGCTCATTTGGGATTTACCAAGCAAATATGATCAAAGAAATCTGTTTCTAAAGGGTGTCACTGGGAAAAATTCACCCCACAGTGTCCAAACAGTTCTCTGTGCCTGGAGGATGCTGATGAGCTGAACCCCTGAGCTAGATCCCCCACCTTACATGTTCCCATTGGATTAACTTTAAACTGAACAGTAAAGACCTAAAACTGGTTTAGTAAAACCAGAGACCTTGCAAAGAGCTGTCATCCTACTCTGACCCCAGGTAACACTGGAGATGTCTCCTCCCATCTCAAAGATGAATAAATGCATGGTGCTACCAGACTGATGAAAGCAATGTATGAACATGGCATCAGTGCCCAGCTGCACTATGAAATGGAAATATGCAGCTTGATCCTGTGAGAAGACAGGCAAGGCAAGAGGGGTTTCCTTAGGAAGAACCACAGCAAAGTGCCAGAGCCCAGGTGGGCACCACAAGGGGAACAAACCCCTCAGCAGTGCAGGCTCCCCACTGCCTTCATGGGCAAAGCTGGTGTCAGAAGCAACTTTTCTCCTCACTTTGTTTTTCCCAGAAAAACTCCAAGATTTTTTTTACATTGCTCTCAGCCCAGATTCCTCCAAAGGAAACCACAGCTTTCTGCACTTGGAATCACCTCTGTCCAAAGAAACAAAGACAAGTTTAAAGAAAATATTCATGGCTCAAATCACCATTTTCTTCTGTGAGTTTCAAAACCTCCCACACCGAGTGTGCCAGACAAAGCCAACAGCAACACCCATATCATCCAACCCAGAATTTAAGATCTTTGGGCTTGATCTGTGACAGGAGGGATGACAGAGCCTCAGCCACAAAAGGATAGTACAAGGACCCATGCTGGGAAAGGGCAGGGAGCACTGCATGAGCCAGGTTGTAATCAGTTAATTTGAGTTTCGCTGGGAATAATTAAGAAGGAGGTGATAATTTTCCTCAGTATCAAGTGCCTAATCTCTTCCTGGACAGGCTTTCACCTGGGAGGGGACACGTTGCCAGGACAGAGATCTGGTCCCTGCAAGGAGATGCCCAGGCAGTAACCTATCTGCTACACTGACAGCGTTTGCTTTAAAGAGGGAGAGAAAAACAAAACACTTGTCCCTGCTTTATAAGGCTGCTGTGTAAACAGCCCTGTAGGTTTTGGTGGACACACCTAAAGGAGGCAGGTGAGGTGAGGTTGATCAGGTCATGGAGCTGCCTCTCCAGGGCTGACTGGGCAGCCAAGTCCTCTCTAGAGCTTTCCCCAGAGAGATGGGACAGGGTGAAATCCCCCTCCAGCCACTGTCCCCGGTCGATTGAGCTGGAGGGGTCCTGACCCATCTCCCAGCCCATCCTCCCCACCACAGTGGGGCCATGCTCATCCAGCTCCCTCCTGACACGTGGTGAGCACACAGCAAGTTAAATTTACATACTAAGCCCCTTTCTCTGCCTCTTGATGGAGTAAGAGTTACCCCCCTCCCCATTTTCTCTATTTCCTTTTTTCTAACCTAAACACATCATCCTGTGTGCACAGATCCAAGAGCTCTGCAATGCTCTGAGGCCTTTTCTACAACCCCCAGCACAACATTCCCAAATCACCTTGACAGCCCTTGCTGGGAAGCATCTATGTCCCCTATGTGGCCAGCTTGTGTCTAGAAAGATCAGAATTTGGTTCCAAACCTCAAATTTTTTCCTTCCTGGAACCAAAAGGTACAACCTGGATCTTCCTGTGGCCCTTGCTTCTATCCCAAAATGTGTTTCCTTCAGTACAAGGGACTCTTACCTTGGACTTACTTTTTTGTGGCCTCACTGATGAAGTTCACTGCTCACCCCATCACGCTGCATGAGGCTGAGCTGGGAATCAGGGCTAAAAGTAAGACAGAAAAACTGAGGGCATTGGTACAGCTGAGGGCACAAAGTGCTGCCAAGACAGGAACTCCTTGGGATAATTTTGTCACTGGGAAAGCACACCCTAAGTTGTCTCTGTTGGGTGGTTTAATCTTGTTTTCAGTGAATATTGGGGTGCTTCTGTGTGCCAAAACAGGCATGAAGAGAACCAAGCCTGTGAGGTAGGTGTGGCACAATTCCTGATTCCAGCTACATCTCCATCCCCAATTACTACTCATTAATCAAAACATATTCATTATACAGGCAAAACTCCCACCAGCATTGCCAGGTCCAGGGCTTGGGTCCTGCCTCTGTTTGTTCCTGCTGGGAACTGCAGCAGCCCACAAGGGACTGTGCAGCAGACAGAGCAATGATGACATATTTTCCCCAATACAGGAAAGATGAGAAGACTAAAAATAACCATTCCTGGAGGAGCTGGGTGTGCAGGAGGGTTGCCCCACGCCTGCATTGCTCTGGGATGGAGTGTGGTGCAGCACAGGGACACATCCCCTTTGCTGTGAGCAGACCAATGGGCTTGGGGGGCTTCCTGGGGTGAGTGGTGTGGGAGAGCACCATAAAACATCCTCCAGCTCACCAGTGAGGGGGTGTCTTTCTAATTACCCAGGTGGGTTTCTATTGTGAGGAGGGCAGCAATGCAGGATTTGACGCCAGGGCTCTGAATGTGTCACCTGCCGAGGGCAATTTAGCAAGTGGCCTGTGCTTTATTTTCCTGTTATCCACAGCCATGGGGCAGCACAAACCAAGACCCCACCTCTGTGGGATCTGCCACCCCAATAAACTGATTTACCTCATGTCTGCCTTCCCTTAAAACCCACATTATGGTCTGAAAAGGCTTTTGTGGGTGTGTGGTGCTGTATATACTATAACAGTTCCTTTAATTAGGGCAGATACTAAAATGCATGCTTTAGGATTTTGACCAGCCCATGAAAAGCACTGCCTGTTTGGTCATATAGCAGGAAAATAAGAAACAAAGCATCAACATTTTATCAGTCAGCTCAAGGGGGTCCAGCTGGCACTCAGGACACTGCTTTCCAAACAGCCTCTCTCAGCATCACAGGGTGCAGGCTCTGGTGCTGCCTCCATGCTGGGCAGCTGATGGCTCACGAGGCCCAGGCTGCCCAGAACCACTGACAGTGCACATTCTGCATAACCAGGTAAATTCAACAGAACTTGCCTTCCAGAATTTTTTTCCCCATCCAGAACCCAACCAAAACCAAGTCTCTAGGCAGTGGGAAAATCAAAGCAAAACTCCCTTCAGCATCATTTCTCAGATGACCCACAGGGTGACCAGTGGGTTGTTCCCATGAGCGATGGGGAGTGCCCAGCCCTGCAGCCCTCCAGAGCCCAGCTGGGCTTGGCCCACACATGCCCAGTGACTTATGGAACAAAGCACCAAAATCAGCTTCTAAACAGCTCTGACCAGTTCAGCTCTGCCCCGATCCACCCCAAGATCTCCAGGCCACCCATTTCTGTGCCTCAGTTTACCCAGCTGCAAACAGAGATGTGTATATTTAATCTCTTTTACTGCAAGGACATTACACAAAGTGGTCTATAAGTGCAAATTTATTAACACAAGACCCAAGTCTGCTTTTGTCTGCAGTGGAAAAGTCCAGCAGGGATACAAGTGGGATCACTGCACTCGTTGCTGGGTGACCTGCAGAGGTGCTGGCTCCCGCTTGCCAGGCCTGAGCAGTTAATGTGGAAAAAACCTGGAGCGGCGTGGGAAGGCTTGTCCCAGCACGCTGCTTTGTCTGCTGACAACTAGTGCAAGTGACAATGTTATGAGTGACTTTTGAGATCGCTGTGACTTTAATTAGAAAGGACATTTTTAATAGCCTGGGCAAAGAGCTGTGTGGTCCTGCCAGCGGCTGCTTGCGGCACAGCTCACGCCCAGGGACTCTGTTATTCCTCTGGCATGTGATAGCAACATCATGTGTGAACTGACAGAGCAGACATGCCAACATTTTCTTAGCTGCACAAACTGTCTCAGACAAGGAAAACCCCCATCTATATGCCCTCAGGGGCAGCCAGACATAACCCCCCCAAAATTACCTGTGTGCATGTAGAAAATGCACGCAGATTTCCAAGCCATATGCATGGGCTTTAATCAATGAACTTCCCAGATACATGGGAAACACTTCATTCCCAGTAATTGTCCTTTGACAGCTCTAACAAGTAGGATCTGTTCGGGATGGAAATGATTAAAATGCTGACTCAGAGAGGGTTTTCCATGCTGGTGGGACTGCACCAGCTTTGTGCTCACTTGGAAGGTATTTTGCATCCCTGTTTTTCAACCAATTTGCAATTTTAATCCTCTGGTTACAAACGAGTTGTTTGCGGCTTTGCCCAGCTGACTTCCCTTCTGCAGGATCTGGAGGGAGAGCGTTCTCCCCTCACTTGCTGATGGGCAGCAGGACAGGGAGAATCCCTGTGCTTTCTGCAGCCAGGAGCAGTGAGGAGCTGGTCTGCCTGCTCCGGGCAAGAGAGAAAGGAGTGACAGGTCTCCAGCAGCAGGAGCTGAGCCCACAGTCCTGCACTTCAGACACTTCAGATGTGAGGTGTCAAAACCCAGGGCAGGTTGCTGGCTCTGCAATGCTCTTGAGCATTTCATGGCAAGACAGAAAACTACTTCTCAAAGGTATTGAGGTGCATCCTCCTGCCTGGCCGTTGTGCTGCTGGCTGTGGCCACTTGCCTGCATGTGAAAATGAGATTTATCCCTGTGTGCCTCCTTCTGCTCATGGGGCAGTTCCCCGAGTGACATGTCCAGTGCATTCCTGTTCCCTTGAACCTCACTTTTGCAGCTCTCTCATCAGTGTCCCTGCAGCAGCAGTGATTAACTCAGGGAGATGGATGTACCCCAGGGTCAGTCAGGGAGCTGACAAGGGGAGGAGGAGGAAGGCAGCACCTCTGCTTGCCACAGAGTCAATGCTGGACAGATGCTGCGCCTGTGTGCCATGGGACAGTGCCAGGCAGAGCCAGGGGGCTGTTTGTCACTGCTGGTACAGCATGGCATTGCTTTGGGACCAAGTACCCACACTGCCCCATGGAGCAGCCAGGATCCCTGCCCAGGGAGAGCCAGCCCCCAGCAGGACCATTCACCCACAGGAAAACAGATCAAGAAGTTTTCATGAACACCATCTCCCCATTCCTCCATCAGCTGCATCACAGCTCCTCACAACCCTTAATGATATTGGCTGTAACTACCAAAAGGCTTTCTGGGTTTCCTCTGATAAGGATTTTCCTTTCCCAAGCACGGATGATGGCTCAGCTGCAGCAGAGGCCCCTCACTCTGCTCAGACTATGGGCAGCTCCTGCCTGGAGCAGCAGCAGCCGTGCCTTTGCTGCAGCAGCCTTCACCGTAAGGAAATTGCCAACCCCTAATTACAGCATTGGAGCATGGAGAAAACCACATAAATGATTCACGCAGTGTTCCCAAGCTGCAGCCGCGTAAATTAGAGAGATTTCCAAACGCTCCCAAGCCACGCTCGCTGCTGTCAGGATGGAAATGCAGAAACTTTCATCATAAAGAGGCAAGAAGGGGAAAACCTGCCGTTAAACGCATCTCTGCAAACCAGGGAAACCTAGGAGGTCTATCCCCTATAGATCTTTACAGAAGGGTTGTTAAAACTCCTCGGGAGTTCTCATAGGAGGGCGCAGGCAGATAGCAGGGGAACTATAGAAATGCATCTGCTTGTCATTTCGGAGGGACATGGGGATGGAGCCTCTGCTGGCAAGCAGAGGATGAAAAGGAGAAGGCAAGAGGACTTGGGGCCAGCAGAAAGGGCTGGCTGGTGGTGGGAAAGAGAGTTAAAAGTGTCCCATTGTTAGGGAAGTTTGCTCTCCTTCAGACCATCCCGCTCCCAGGGACACCACGCCGCCTTTTGAAGTGCAACCTTAGGCGGTTCCTTGTCACCCATTGGAGAGGGAGCTTTTTTACCACATTAAGTCATTGGGTAGCAAATGAATGGGGGGTTTTGACTATTCACAACTTCACCTTATAAATATCAGGGTTGAAGGTTCCTGCAGCTTTGCTCCATCCCCATAGCTCACCTTGGGAAGGAGTGGAGGGAGGCGGCCCTGCTTGCTCAGAGACCTGCAGTGCAGAGAGCTACGGAGCAGCCAAAGGGATCCAACCCCACTCCTTGTGACAGCCATGAAGAGAAGCACCCTCCTCATCCTCTCCATCACAGGGGTCTACAGTGCCATTCTCCACACAGCAGCATGGTAGGGTTCAACTCAGTGGAAAGGGCATTTTTTAGGGATGCTTTTCAGCTTGTGGTAAGGTGATTCATTTTATTTTCTTTGTTTCAGGTCTGTGAATAACTTTCTGATGACAGGACCTAAGGTAATTAACACAAAGACTGCCAGGAATTTAAATGGAGTGATTTTGTTTTGCAAATGGGAAATAGTACTTTCCAAAGAACCAGACTTCCCAGAGCATATCGGCTCCAAGTCCTGCCAAGTACAGAGGGAAAAGACTTGCAACCTGCTCATGTCTGTTTTCACTGATAAATGCTAAAACAGGGTGGATTTTAACCCCGCTGTTTCCCATGCCAGGCTTACCTGACGTTCTCCAGCAGCGTGGCGGCCGGGGCGCACAGCGGGATGGAGGAATGCAAGTTCCAGTTCGGGTGGGAGCGCTGGAATTGCCCCGAGAGCGCCCTGCAGCTCTCCACCCACAACCGGCTCCGCAGCGGTGAGTGCACCTTCACCTGCCGGCACCGCTCCTGCCCCGGGATGCTCTGGCTGCCAGCTGGGATGTGCTCTGCAGACTGCTGGTGCTGCTGCTTTAACTGACTGACGGAGAGGGGCATCCATGTCCCAAAAATCACAGCTGTTTTTCCTTTATCTGTATTAATTGGTGTCATAAATATCACTAACATTTTCCTAGGGATCCCAGGCTCGGTCTTCCCCTCAGTGCTGCTCCATGGGTCTGCTCCTACCACTTTGCATGCAGCATCCCAGGGAATGCAGTGCTAGAGACACCCCAGCTGCCAGTGGGGAGAAGCGCAGGAGAGGCAAAGGGAGAAACCAGAGATGTGCACTAAGAAACTGCCTTCATAAGAAAGCAGCAGATATTTCAATATTATCTATTTCAACAGGCAAAAGTCTCCTTTTCCCCAGAGCAGCATCTCTATTTGAACCTGTTCAGAAAGCCAAAAAGGAGTAAAGCCAAAAAGGAGTACATGAGTGTGGGTGCAGACAGCTGTTAGCACAGGTTCAAAGGATCAATGACCGTTTTCTCCAGCAGGCAAGATCAAAGCACAACATACCCCCAGGCAGGGAAGGAGAGAGATGAACCAAGCACTAGGTGAAAGGAGAAATAACTCGCCTTGGCCAGAGCAGGACTGTGGCATTGCCTTAAAATCCCACCCTGGCAAGAAGTTCCATCCCCTGCATGGACACCTGCATAATATTATACCAAATTACTGTACCCTGTGATGCTGAAGGCTGAAAAGATCCAGTCATGAGCATTTATTTTCATTTCTGTAGCACCTTACCTTTTGGAGAGAGCGTGTCGGTATTTTCTCCTTGCACCTTTGCGGGAGACAGATTTTCATTGCTGATAATCCGGGACTGATGTCTACATTTACATGTGACAGTTTTTTTCCCCTCTCTCCCCCAGCTACCCGGGAAACCTCCTTTGTGCACGCCATCAGCTCGGCCGGGGTCATGTACACCCTCACCAGGAACTGCAGCCTGGGAGACTTTGAGAGCTGCGGCTGCGACGACTCCAGGAACGGCCGTGTCGGTGAGTGCCGTCCCAGGACAGGCTGACCTCAGCCCTCTGTCCCCATGGACTTCAGGGCAGAATCTGTGGCAGTTCTGTGCTTAGCCTGTGTCTGTCTTGCAGGTGGCCGAGGTTGGGTCTGGGGAGGATGCAGCGACAACGTGGAGTTTGGGGAGAAGGTTTCCAAGCTCTTCGTGGATGCCTTGGAAACAGGACACGATACCCGCGCGCTGATTAACCTGCACAACAATGAAGTTGGGAGACTTGTACGTAGTAGTAGTAAATAATAATAATAACAATAATAATAATAATAATAATAGTAGTAGTAATGAAAACAAAATCTAGGCTGTTCAAGTCCCTATTTTCAGGCCCCTGTGACAATCCAGGCCCAGTAGTGGTTGCATGGGGGAAAACACACAGCCAGAATCTGGCCTTTGAACATCAACACAGGGAATCACAGTAAGAGTTGTTCCCACTTCCAGCCTCAGCAGCTGTGTAATTCACTTAACTGCTGGCACACACCACTTATTCAGAAATGCATGGGATTTGAAGCCACCTCTAGGCTTGTCTGGTCTGTAAAACAAAGCCAGAGCCACCTTCCTTACTTTCTTGTAATATGCAATTCCAAGCTCTTTGGCCGGGAAGCCAGGTGTGAGCTGGCCTTGCTCACAAGCCAGACAGACCCTCCCAGCTCCTGCCTGGGCCATGGGAGCTCTCAGCATCTTGCCAAACCTCCTTGTCTGTGAAAACAAGGATGACAACACTTAACATACCTATCTCATAAGGGTGTGTCAAGGCTTAATCTCACATAGATACCAGTGATTGAGACCTTATAAATACCAGAGGGAGATAGGCAGATAATATCTGTGAAGTGCTTGGCCTGGAGGAGATGTAGAGAGGTTGGGTATGATTATTCCAAGCAGTTTCACACATTTTGAATGAAACTTCTGAAAGGGATGATGGGTTGGTGCTGCTGAGTGGCGTGAGAAGGGCATGACCTGAAAAAGGCACATTTTTTCCTGGCCTGGATTCTCCTGGAAGGGCTGGGGACAATAGTTTGTGCCCACTTATTTCTGGGACAGATGTTTTCCAGGAACTAAGAGCATCAGCTTGTGTCTTGGAAAGACCTGAAATCATGCCGAGCACAAGCCACTTTTAATGCATTGTCCCCAAATTACAAGTGCTGTAGAGCCTGATTTTGGGATTTCCTAATTTCTTCACCCCTCCACCAAGGCAGTGAAAGACACAATGAAGAGAGCCTGCAAGTGTCACGGGGTGTCGGGCAGCTGCAGCATCCAGACGTGCTGGCTGCAGCTCGCTGAATTCCGCGAGATCGGCAACTACCTGAAGATAAAATACGACCAAGCCCACAAGCTGGAGATGGACAAGAGGCGGATGAGAGCCGGCAACAGCGCCGACAGCCGCGGGGCCACGGCAGAGACCTTCCACCACATCCACGCCTCGGAGCTCGTCTTCCTGGAGGACTCCCCCGACTACTGCACGAGGAACGCCAGCCTGGGCCACCAGGGCACCGAGGGCCGCGAGTGCCTGCAGACCGGCAAGAACCTCTCGCAGTGGGAGAAGAGGAGCTGCCGGCGGCTCTGCACAGAGTGCGGCCTGCGGGTGGAGGAGCGCAGGACCGAGGTGGTGGCCAGCTGCAACTGCAAGTTCCACTGGTGCTGCACGGTGCGCTGCGAGCAGTGCCGGACGCTGGTGGCCAAGCACTTCTGCACCCGCCGCGACTCCGCCGCCCCCAACCACATCCGGCAGAGGAACAGGGCCCACAGGAGATAAGGGATGCTTTGGTGTCCTTACGCTGGGCAAGGAGCGTGCTGGGGTGCAGAGGGTTGAGTGTGCACCGTGTGAGGTGATGGGGTGTCCTGTGGATGGATGCGGTGGGAGCAAGAAGCACGAGGCACGGGCACTAAGGGACCACAGTCCTTCTTGCTTCCATGTTTTTAACTCAATATTTGCCAGTAGCTTCTTTCTCCTTGGGAGTCACTTTATCTGTGTGTTGGACAGAGGGAGGGATTTCACATTTTAGGTGGGCTCAACCCCTTGTGCCCCTGCCAGTGGGTCTGCCAATGGCAGCAGTGGGGCTCCAGCCCTGCAGCCAGAGGGGTGGGAAGAGGTGCTGCGGCCAAAAGCAGGTCCAGCTGGGTGATCCCATCCCTGCAGCCCCAGGTCCCGGCTGTTCATGCACAGCAGCTTCTTGGTAGCATTTCTGGAGGAAAACTTATGCACTTTGTGATGTAAGAAGAGGACTGGCAGTGTCGTGGTGTGTATTACCACAACTACAGCCTTTTGAGGGCTTTGAAAATTTACAGCCAGTGTTTACATATTTCCTTCCCCCCCTTTTTTTCTCCTCCTTTTTTAATTTTGTATTTTGGCACAAGAAGCCCTGGTCCAAACAGACAATAGCTTCATGTATTTGTACCGAACAAAATTAAGCAGTGTACAGTTCCTATACTTTTTTGGTTTTAATTAGCAGATAAGAATTCAGAATTCTTTATGCCTAATGTTGTTTATTAATAAATTGTATTATTGCTTAGCACAATCTGTTTTCACTATATATTTTGAAGGTATCCTTTAAGAGTTAGATTTTGGGCTGTATTTTGCAATAAACCACAATGAAAAGAATTGCCTTCTTCCTTTCTGGCATCCTAGCAGTACGATTTTAGGTGCAAAATTGTCCTTTTCTGTGTAAAACCCAGCACTTCCACGAATTTCCTCATCACTAATCCAAAAGCCACCAAGGGCAGTGAGTTTGTTCTCCTGAATCTCAGTAAATTGGCTCCAGTCCCCGGAGGGTTGGCTTTAGTACCCATCACCGTAATCTCGCCCTTTCTAAGTGCTGAGTATGCAGACACAGCCTGGCTAAAGCCGATTTTGAAGCTCCCAAAGTCTCTTTAATTTGCCTCGACTCGACATCCCTCAGACAATGCGAGGCTGCCCCGCTTTGATGTGGAAAGCGTCACCACCGGCACTCACTGCAAATTTCTTGGAGGCACGAGAGGAACCCTTTGAACTGGAGCAGGAGAGAAAACTTGGGGACAGTTGTGAATGTGTCTGCTGGTTCCCTGCTGCTCCGGGTGCCAACAGCCCGGACCAGGTCGGGGAGGGCAGGAGGGGACAGCGCTGGCTGCAGCTGTCCCAGGGCAGGACCCGCTCCTTGGAGTCAGAGCTGCTCAAGAGGGAGCCAGGGCTGTGCCATCACCCACACCCACGATGCAGGGCAAGGATGCTCGACCAGGTTTGCTCTCCAGCCAGGCGAGGAGTGTAAAAACCACCCTACAGCTCTGCCAGCACACTGCACCCACATTGCAAATGCTTCAATGCTATTTTATCCAGGTCTCCCTATGGCTCCCTGTGTAAACACAGCCTCGACACACACGAGAGCCAGATCCGGGAGCTCAGCTTGAAAAACACACATTTGGGAAGCACAGCTGACTTCCATGCATTTATTTTATTCAAAGTGGGTTTTATTAAAGCTGGAAGAGTGACACCATCAGTTAGGGGGGGCTTTGCTACCTTCAGGGTAGCTATTTCTATTAAATTATCCTACCAAAACAAAAAAAAAACACCAAGATTTTTGCACACGGTTGTCACATAGCAGTTGCAACTGCCAAAAATTTAGGCTGAACTGGGAATGATAAAAACAGGCAAACAAAGCCACTTCCCTGCATCTTGAGCACTGGTTGACTTGTCTGCACAAATATTACCCCCAGGCTCTCTTTTTGTAATACCTGCTGTATTTGTTTGGACTGTGCTCTGGAGCCCCAGCAGCTGAAGGCACAGGGTACCACCAAAATCCCTCAAAATGAGGTTACAGAGAGCACAGGACAGTCCCTGTTGATGTTCTCTCAGAGGAGGGAAACTATTTCACCAGGAAATTCCCAAGCACACATAAAGACCTTCCTGCTGTATACCAACAGCAGGTTAATAAACCACTCAGGTAAATCCCAGGAGATGAGGGCTCCCAGTGAATGGGTAGGACATGCTGTGTGTCATCTTACCCATTTCTCTGCAGCATCTTTTCAAACTAACATTCATGCTGAAAATAAGAAGCAACAGGTTTGCAGGAGGCAACAGCACCAGACCAGACCTCTGTCCCACACTGGCTCCATCCCAGGGAAATGGGGCTGGAGAAGGAAGTAGAGATACCACTGCCAAGACCAATCCTTTTGCCACTGAGCCCTCCCATGCCCACCAACACAGCATTCATATCCACCCTGTTGTATTTAAATGCTGGAGATGAACTATTCTTCCTTAAATTTGTCATCAAAGCCATTTACATTTCTGTTACCCAGACTCTATAAGGCAACAAGTGAATTGTACCCAAAAGCCAGAGACCAAATGCAAATTGAAGCAAACTCGACAGAAAGTTACACACCATCCCATGACACAGATTTCCATTTTCTTTTTATACCTTGCAGAGACAATACTGAGACTGAACAAATACAAAAATCAACTCTGTGGCTTAGAGTGGCATCTTGCCAGAGATATTACAGTCCTGGAGAAGCTGAAGCATCCTCCCCCTTGTTGCTTGGATACAAGAGTCATCAATTCTCACTACATTCAGTACAAAACAATGGAAATTCAGGATCATCTTAATCCATCACAGCACTGTCAGGGAACCCTGACACCCCTGCCTGCTGCTGTGGTTTCTGTAATAACCCTCACAGAAATGCCATGGGCACAGGGTAACAAACTCTGAGGATGCCACAGGACTGAGCTCATCATTTCACCTGGGATTTTACCTGGGCAGCTTTTTTACTCCTGCAGAGCAGCTTTCAAAGTAAACACGAGCACACACAGCAGAGCACAGTCCTGTAACTGGTTGCTTTGTAAAGGCTGGTTGTCCTGCTGCAGCCAAAGAGCTTTTGCAGGGATTGGTGATGCCTTCAAACCTGCACGTGTTTGCTCATGATCACCCAAAGTCAGCTCCCATCTGGGGCACTGATCCCAACCACCTGTAACTCACTGCACACCTGGAGGAAGGGATGGGCTGGCTCTGTAAAGCCTAGAGGAGGAATGTGACCACTGTCCCACAGCAACAGTGTTGTAATAGTGTTGATCCAAATTACAGTGAAAAGCTAAAAGTCTTAATCCGGGCCTGGTGCTGCATGCACTCCACCCAAAATCTTGCTGTCTGTCCACCAAGAGCTGTCAGCACTGCTGCTTCCCTGGAGCACAGGCACTTCAGGCAGGGCTGTGGAGCCACTTGGACAGTGCTGGAACAGCACCTTCATGTTTTACCAACCACTGATATAGATAGAGCATCCTCTGTGATAAGAAATCTGTGGAACAGCAGTGGAATCAGCTCAAAGTCACCACCGCCTTTGTGGAGGTTTAACACCAGTGTCCCAGCAGTGAATTGGTACCCTTATTGTGGGAGAAGGATGGTTTATAGATCAGTTTTAGGGAGAAAGTGAAACACACCCCAAATGATGAAGTAATATAGGCCAGCTATAGTGTTACCACAGGTTTATGTCAGAGGTGCCTGCTCAACTAGCAGAGGGTGAGAAGAGCCGCGTTGGGGTGTTCATACCATGACAACAGCCCAGGCTAAGCCCACAAGCTTTCCCAGCCCTTCCCATCTTACCCAGGATCCCTGTCACTGTTTCACCAGCAGCCTCTTGGCCACACTGTGCTGCTGTCCAGTGCCCATCCCAGCACCCTCACCAGGGACAGCAACCACCAGTTTTCTTCTGGTTTCTCCTTCCTAGCAGGTGGGAATGCCCTCACAGCTTCATTCCCCTTCAGGCAGGAGCACGGGCATGACTCACGTGGCCTTGGCTGGGGTTGCATCCATCAGTGCATGGAGGAGGGTGAAGCTGAGGGGTACAGGTGCCAGCCTGTATCACCAGAGATGGACATCCTCAGGGCTGTCCAGCACACAGCCAGGCTGGGGCTGTGTTTGTGTGGGGGCTGAGGATGTCACCCAGCACAGGGACCCGACCTGTGTGTTTCCTTTGCTCCCTCACAGAAAAGAGTGCAAGGATGGTCCCACAGGGAATTCACACCATCATTGCCACCGTGTGCCTCTGCAGCCTCTCCCAGCAGGCTGGTGGGGACAGTTCTGCCCACCTGCCCCAAGCCCTCTCTCCTCAACAGGTCACACTGTTGCACAGTGACCATCAGCAAGCAGGGAATCAAATTTATTTTATACACAAAGTGCAGGTTCTGAAGATGATTTTGCAAAGTAGTTTGGAGGTGGATGGATTTTGGCCCTTCACTGCTGCCTCCTGCCCCACTCCCACCCTAGCTGGGGCTGTTCCCTCCCCTCAAAGTCCCACCACAGCCCCCAAGGCATCCTACCATCATCCCTCCTTTCCCCCAGACTGCTTCTCTTCAGCTGTTAAACTCCTTGCCTGCTGGATTACCTTTAATTTATGCCCCCAGTGCCCTTTCATGGATTATAGTTCTGTATGAGATGTTTGTGCCGTATCCTCCCCCCGTATTAAAGTGTCAGGAGTATATCCCCAGGCCATCCATCTTCAACACTTCCGCAAGGGCTTGGCAATTCTCTGAGATGAATATTATGGCTCTCCATGCAGAGCCTCCATCACTCAAGCTGACAAGTGTTAGAATCTCCTCTCTTGAACAGGGTAAGTGACCTTTTCATATGCAGCGTAGATTCCCAGTCACGCTGCATCTGGTGCAGTGAAACCAGTGAGTGCCAGCAATTCCCTAAAGTCTTAAAAAACAAGTCACAGGTCCTTTTCGACTTGCAAAACCAACCCTTAGCATGACAAAGTTAAAGGGCCTGAATCAGTCCCTGGTTAGCTGCTGTTAGTGCCAGTCCCAGAGAGGAGGATGAGAAAGCATCCATGCCATGCCTTCTGTGGGATTTATCAACAGGGATTTTCAGGGAAAGATGGGAGGATTTGGGTGTCTGGCTTGTTGGAGTGTATAGGAAAGGGTTTTGTGACCAGTTAGTGACTTCAGTGACTTGGAAACCTTAACTCTAGTCTTAAATAATATATATTTAAGTGAGATGCCTAAAGTTAGATCTCCAAACCCCACCAGCCTGATTTTCAAAGCTGCTGAACTCCTGGACTTCCCACAGTTGTGTGTGGGAGCTTCCCTCTACCCGTGCCTAAAGAGAAGCTGAAGGAGAAAACAACCTTTAAAGCTCTTTTCCAGCTCAGACTTCCCAGCTGTGCTGCCCTGGGGACACTCCAGTCCATGTTGCTCAACAGAAAGTGAATCCCCTGGAGCGTAAGTGTGTGGTGATTCAAGTTAAATCCCTCCTACAAAATTCACACGTTACCCCAAGTCTTTGCCTAAAGTGGTGCCTAATTTTTTTTCTTCTCTAGAGGAAAAAGGGACTTTCAGAGCAACTTTGCCACATTCTCCCTACAGAGAGACTGGTGCTGGCTCACTGCCAGCACAGAGCTACAAAAACTTGTTAACACCTTTTCCGCTCCCTCTTAATAAAGTCAGGGCAATTAACAGCTTCACTATTTACAAAACAAATCCTCTTTGCAACACCTGAGAAAAAGAGTTACAAGTGTTTCCCAAACATTTCTCAGCTCGGGAGGACACCTACAATAACTGTCTGCTGGGATGAGCTGCATCTGCTTTTCCTGGCTGGAGAGTCCCTGCTTCCCATGGCATGCTGCATACTCAGTAGGAATTCATACTGCACTTCCATCCAGGAGTCCCGATCAAGCACAGGTCTGCTGGGAAAGGTTCTTATCCAAAGGTTTCTCCAAGAAGAAAGGTGTACAGAGAGCCAGGGTGTCAATTTATTGACAGCTTGCTGGTCCATACTTCTGGTATGGCCACCTGGTATAAGACGTGGGCATAGAGCAGGTTGGTCCCCTCCAGAAATGCCCCCAGGGATGGCTGGGAGTTGGTAATGTACAGCATATCTACACCTCTGCAGAGGGATTCACAAGCTCCTCCACCTCTTTTTCTGGTTCCCTGCTCTCTCCTAGGATACAATCCATGCCCCTTACTTTGCAAATCACTGCCCTAGCTTACAGTGCAGTAAATTGCCCCTTTTCAAACAAGCCCCAAGGAGCTGAGCCATATAACAGAAGATTGATGGATTAGAGAAAATCAAATAAATGTAACCTGCAATGTACTTTTAAAATTAATTCCTTCCTTCTCTTTTGCTCTCCCACCCTGCTCTCCCTTTTCTAAACACACAGAGTGGGTCATATTTTATGAACAAGAAAGATGAGGTGCCCCATAATTAAACCATTATTTATGTGTAGAGATGGCTGCTGGGACAGTTTCACACAAGAGTTTCCCCAGACAAAGTGGACTTGGTCCAAACACTTCTGGAGATTAGAAAAGACCCTTTTAAAGTGTGCATCAGGTCTTGGACCCAAGCTTATCCCTCCCAGAGGGTCTAAAATGCAGAGAGAAAAGGAGAGTTGGTGGTAACTCCAAGCACAGTAAGGAGCAGAGATTGACAGCCACAGCTAAGAAATGTTCACCAAATGCAGTCAGGATGCAAAGATGAGTTGTAGTCATGTGGGACAGAGTGAGTCAGAGCAAGAAAATGAAAGAGAGTAAGTCTAAATCTGTCATAGAATGGGATTGTGGAGCTTTACAAGCAGTAGGACATGATGGGAAATAGGGAGATCTCAAGAAGTATTTTAGGTATTATTTTTCTTTCTCTCTCTATTCTTTCTTCAGTGTCCCATGCAACATCAATTGAAGCTCCTTGTGGGCACAGCCAGGAGAGAATAGCTCGTCAGGGGACATGTGAGCACAGAGCCTGGACAGTAAACGGCCCTTCATTTCCTCCTCTGATGCTTTCAACAGCACATGGGATGCCATAAAAGATGATAATGACGAGGTCAGTGGAAAGACTGTAAAACAGTGGGGAGGGGCACAAGGGTTACCTCACTTGGGCTCAAACTCAGGCCATGCGTGGACTGAGTTTGCTGGTTGTAAGCTCTGCTTGGGACCATGGCTGCACTCCCTGTCCCACCTGGCCTGGGTGCCAGCACTCAAACTGGACTGTGATGAGGTTCCTGGTCTGAAATGCTGGGCTGCAATGTCAGGGGGCTCTCTTTATTGACTCAGATCAAGCCTGGGCACAGGCAAGGGTGAGAAGTATTTCTCACGTTTCTTCTCAATTCTACAGGCTTTTCTAACTCACAGAGCTGTGGCTCCTGGCCTGACACTTCTAGGGGATCATCCATCAAGACTAGAGTCAGCAGTTTTAAATGCAGCAATTTCTATTTCTCTCCCTTTTGCCCAATGCCTTGAAGCTAAGCCTATTCTGGCCCAGCTCTTCATTCCCACTCCTGCCAGGCAGAGACTTCTGCTGGCCAGCTGCCATCAGCTGTGACAGGGACAAGGCACCTCCTCCCTACCTCTAAGTGGATTTTGAAGGCAATGAGCAAGAGAATAATTAAATTAACTCAGTCCCGAATACCTCCTGAGGTGCCAAGCATTCCCGGCATTACAGCTGCACCACAGGTGTCTGGAGAGCAGGTAATTCCTGTCAGGCACAGGCTGCAAATGTGGCTCCCAGGGACATCTCTGCTGGCACAGGAGCACCAGCCAGTCCTGGACAGGAGTGCTGGGAAGAGATTCTCAGGATGGCTGTGCTCAAGTCAGCTTGAGTCCAGGAGTAAGACAGCTACATTTATGCTTAGATGTGCTTGTGTTAATAAGATTTATCCCAGGGCAAACACAGTTGTGCTTCCCAGCCTGGACTACTTTCCTGCTTCGTTCTTGTCCCTTGGGCTTTCCCTCACAGGGTGTCAGGGCTGTCATCTCAGGTCTCAGCCTCTGTCTTACCAAACAACCTGCTATTTAAATTCCCTGAGAAACATCTATATGCTTTTGACTGTGGCACATTGATTTCTTTCTCTCATCTGCTACAGGCCATCAGACTTGAATCTGGATTTGAGACAGCCCCTGATTCAGGAAGCACTCATCTCCAGCTCCAAGGTGTGCATGGGGAGCCTGGCTCTGGCCAGGGTGGAGGCAGGGCAGAGGACATCCTCACTGCAAAGCTTTATCTCCCCCATCACCAGAGAGCTCACAAATCACTGTCCAGTCCCTTTCAAGCAGTTGGGAGCATTAAATTGTACCTCTTGTATCCAGACACCATCCAGTCTCCCAGGACTGGGCCAGGTACATTGATAAGGAGATAGTGTAAATGGTCAAACAGGATGGAGCCAAAATTCACAATTTCCTGTGTTTTAACTTAGCAAGTGCCATATCAACAGGGGAGTTTTTTTGGGTTATCTCCCATTTCAAAGGGGGCTGTTGTGACCAAGGAGCTGCCACTGTACTGCTTCAGTGTAGAGGATCTCTGGTTTCCTGTGACACCAAGTACAGGGTGCTGTGTACATTTTCAGCACATATTTAATTATAACTATGATCCAATAAATATTTGGGAAGAGTAACAAATAGTGCTACAAAGAGAACAGAGTGGCAGTCAGCTCCTTCCAACTCCTCAGAGTTTTAAACCCCACATGGTCTCAGGGGCACTTCCACTCCCTCTGCTCTGTGCAGAAGATATAATTAATTTCCACATCACCCTGATTTGTTAAGTATCAAATAAACTATCCTGCCTCCTAACCAAGCTAACCACTGGCAAACCCCTTCAGCTCATTCTCTTGGCTGTAAGCAGACACTGACCTCATCCCAGGGAACTATTTTCCTGGAGATGACTTAGGGCACTAAAAATGCAGCTACATCTTGGTAGGTTATTAAATCCACATGTGAAAATAAACTCATCTATCATCTCTCATGCATGTGGTTTAGCTTCCTTTCAAGAAGATATAAATGTACTAGAGCATCCCATTAAAGCAATTTACATGTCTTTCTTTATTTTCCCAGACAGGAGATTTCTTCCTTGGAGATTACTGGCTTTTGGGAAAACATATCAACTGAGGAGTCATGGAATAACAGAGCTGACCTTCAGGTGCTACCCCTTGAACAAATACCACCCTGACCTGTGTTCTGAAGGATGAGTGACTTTTTGCACAGGCCCCTTCAACCTCAAACACTTCTTTTCAAAGCCACATGGTGACATCAAGATCCAGAGGCTGGAAAAATGAAAGCAGAAAGCAGCAAAGCTCTGCTGAGATGAGCTCCACGAGCACTCGAGTGCCAGAGACAGGCAGAGAGCAACGGGACATTCCATCTCCTGCTCACCCACGGCACCAGTGAGCAGCTCCTCCTGTGAGGGACCAAAGATAAAGCCTCACTTTCTGAGACACCAGGGCAGACACTTCTCTGCAGCCTGAAATACATGAACTCTCAAGACAGCTAAATAAATGAAACCAGAAAAGATCATTAGAGAAAAAAACAACCAGAATCCTTTAAAAAAGGTTTGGATATGCTAGTCATCCTTCTTAATTCCAGCTGTGTCCCTGTCACCATGGACATATTGGCTTTCCTCCTGCTCCTCAAAGGTCTGACTGCTAATCCGCCCGCCAGTCCTTAAGGAATACACCCCCTGGAGACATCACCTGGGTTAGAATGGTCCTCACTTCTCAACAACAGCACTTTATGGCCCTGGCTGCCTCTGATATGGCATGTTTTCCATTCCACTGTGACAAATTACAAATTACTTAAAAACACTCCTTCCACATTAATCATGTAAGAGGAACAAAGTACTTTGTGCCAACATTCTAACACTTGCCCTGGAGAGCCCTTTTCTCCTGGACAGTGGAGCCCATTCGTTTGCCAGAGCAAGGTAATCAAAGCACAATCATCACATCAGGCTTGGACATCTCAAGGAGGGATGTATAAGAGAAGACTGTAAGAAAAGAAGCAAATTTATGTTTCCTGCAATGAAGACAAATTTATTGATTGAGCCTGAAGGGATGTAAGGAAAAATGTTTCTTTTCTGTAGAGTAAACCATTAGAACTAAGAACTTCCCATTTCTTCTCTCCTCTCCCAGAGCCCTACTAACTTAGCTGAATGGGTTAATTGTGACTCATCTTATTATTTCTTCCAAAGAAAAGATCCAAAACGTTACTGCATTCCCCTTAGATATCTGCACCTCCTGCTGTGGCCTGAACTTAAGACACCAGAGGAGCTGCAATTTTAGCTGCACTGGAATGTTTTGGTTTTCCCTTGCAAAACAGCCCCATCTCTCCAAGTGTGAATGTGCTTCAGTTACCTAAATATACTTGAGAAGGGCAAAAAGAAAGGAAATTTCATTTTTTATACTTAACTGAAGAATTCCCATTGTTGTTGAAAGCAAACAGAAAAGGGCATGCCTCAACATGTTCCCCTGGCACTATGGAACAAGGGAAGACAAAATTTTTAGAAGATGATTTTTTTCTACAAAAAATAAGCAAATTCCCATCAGCAATGTGTCACCTCTGGACCAGTGTGCAAATCCTATAGCCTCCATGGGCAGAAACAGTTAAACATTATACATGTGGGCACATAAAAGACACTTTGTATTTTTGGAAAACTCCTCTGGCACCAGACACAGCTATTTCACATCCACGGGTGGGTTGGCACACACAAATGGTGAAAACTATTCTGTATTTAAACTTTCTCAACCATAAGGAAGAAAACCTGTAGCAGAATTGTAAATTAAGACTAGGTGACAATGAAACTATTAATTTTCATTGGAACTGGACAGATAGATAAATAAAGATCCAATTTCTTGTCAGTACAAGGGAATGAAAATCAAAACCTGCCAGTTTATACTGTCAGGATGTTTCAATCTCAGGTCATACCCAAATTGATATAATCTGTCATAATTCACCTCATCAGAATTATACCAGATTATAGTACCTAAGGACATGGTGAAGCATTATCTTCTGCAGCAAATCTCTAAAAGCACACATAAAATTATTCAACTTAAAAATATACTTTACCTTACACCTTTTCCTTCATGTCAGCTGATGAAAGTCACATCAATTGTTTGTACCTAGAAAGAAACCCAACAGTTAGAGCAGAATAAAAATAACTACAAATTTTAATTGTCTGTCAGCCTTTGCTCTCTGTGCCCAGGCCAGTCCTTCTGCACACACCTGTGATCATGGCTGAGCTGACAGGAGCTCAGAGCATTTCAAAGGTGGATGTCCTTGTTTAGGGATAGGGAAACATTTCATTTCTGTGTTGTTGGAACGGAGGAAGACAAAGCAGACGATTACACATGTCCTCATTTGGAGTTTTCTCTACCTGTTCTGTTTCACAGCTCTAAACAGTGTCAGTGAACACTGTGTGATTTCCCCTTGGAGCATCACCTATGGTGGCTGTAGACAACAATGCAGAACAGAAAACAAAATAGCTGAAGGTGCTGCTGGAGCAGAGAAGCACAGATCCTCCCAGCCACAGACTCATCTGTACCCTGGAGAGGAATTACTCCCACCTAGGAGTTGTGCTCCAAACCTGCGACTTCAGAGCTGTGTCAGCTCTGTTTGCTTCCACTCCAGAGATGAAAGAAAACTGGCTACTAATTTTTGATCACTGCTTTAGGAAGTTCAGAAGTCATTAACAGACTTGCAACAGTGTTACTACGGTGATAGCAGCTATCTTCATTAAAACCTCATACTACACATATTTAAGTACAAAAGCCTCCAAAGAAATTATTCAAAATATGAAATGCCGAGTGATCCAAGCACTAAACCACTGGCAGACCATGAGAACACAGGTGTTAAGCTCCCCATTCCTCCCTACAAATAGGGACTTACATAGTGCACATGCAGCAACCTTGTTACTTGTGCATTTGCCCATATTTTCCATGATTCTGTGATTCTAGATCCTGCTGCTGCTCCAAGGGAGGACCCAAGGAGTCTTTTCATTTGTCCATTCCTTACCTTCACACTTGTACCCCCTGTGTACTGCCAGTTCCTTTGTACATCACTGCCCATCCACTGAGGAGAGATACTATAAAGAAATCAGATATCATTATTAAAACCATGTTTATGGATGAGTTGAAATTGTTCATTCCAGGAATCCCACATAGTCTTAAAAAGGAACATTTTGCAGAGAGATAGAACAACTGGTAGAGATATATCATGGCTGCTTTGCGCTGTGGTGACAGCCTTTGCCATGAGAAATGACTAATTAACATCAATAATAATGCTAAGTTGGAGAATGCCTCAGCACTGCATCAGCACTCGGGTAAGGGCAAGGTTTTATTGCAGTTCATTAAAGGTAAAAAAAAAAAAATAAAAGGCTTAAGAAACATCACAGATCCTGACTACATGAAGCTAATAAACAGTATGATAAACTATCATTTACACGAATAAGAAAAGGAATGGACATTTCATTTCCTACGCCTTTGTTGCTCTCATTCAGTTGCACTGACAGGGCTGTTTGGGGAAGCCCCACAGTGCCTGTTTACAAGAGAACTTTGCAAAACAAAGACAGTCACGGTCAAAACTTTGCTGGTCAATTCAGTATATTTACATGGAAGAGCTGTGAAGAAAACAAGTGTTCTGAAATACCCCCATAGGACAGTTCAGCTGGAAGTGGTAAGTAGCAGGGAAGGATCTCATGGCTATCTAGATGTGTGGTGGCTGCAGAAAAAGTATCTGGTTTTCAAACAGAGGCTTGATCAAACATTCTTCATCCAGACAAAAATACCATTGCACAACTCCCTGAGCAAAATGGCAACTGCCAAAGTGTTCTGCATGCAGGGAACAACACTGTCCAAGTCTGGTTCCTGAGAAACCAGGCACAAGCTCTTTGCTTTCCATAAATGTGGAAAATGTGCCATGCAACACCTGACAATACATTTCAGATGCATATACACCATCTGATCAGCTCCCAGAAACAATCCCATTTTCCCTCTTTCTTTTAACTAACAGAATGGAATTGCTCCAGATTTACAATGAAGCAACCTAAAAGCACAGTTGGAACCACTGTTTTTAAGAAGACCTTGTTATGCCATAACTTTTCACAGTTCAGTTGCTAAATTACACATTATAAAAATAAGTAAGTGCAATTGAGGGACTGTGTTAATCTCAGAAGTTTAAACATTGCTCTGTAATGACTGCTTTATAGTGGCCCACAGTAAAGTGCTTTATGGGGCGTGCAGGAGATTTGTCTGCACGCGTCCGTTAAACACTCCGGGGAATTTTGTCACACAGAGGCCTGACATAAAACTAAACACGGACAAAACACTGCCTCATTCACAGGGCACCAGGAATGCCACCCAGTAAGAAAACACTTTACAACACCGAGGAGAGATAAGAACCACAAGCCAGCAGAGCAATAAGATGTTGCTTTTGGAAACGCAGAATTTCCTAACCTGACAATCGGTGCAGATTCTGGAAGCACAACAAAACACAACTGTCCCCTAGCAAGGAAATGAGAGCTTAAGCATTGACTATCAAGAAATGATAAAGAAGCATGGCTGGTTTGTAGAGTAGTTTACTAAAGCCAAGAGTATTTAGAGACAAATTAGGTTCTTGTACATAAAAATTCCCTGGAATTTAGGGTGAGTTCACACGTAACTCCTTGCTCAGGCAATCCACAGCTGACAGACTGCACGCAGCTGCCTTTTCTCTCTGGCCAAACAGGACCCATCCAGGTTGACTCAGATCCCAGGTGAAAAGCCTTTCCAGTAAATTAAATGTGATGGTAACAAAGTAGCAGACATGGTACCAGAGTTGTGTTTTGGCTTTAGTTTTTCAATAATCATGCTTCAGAATAGCACCACAGCTAAGTGAGATGAGCCAGTCAGAGGTTCTCAGGGGACAAAACTTGCTGCCATACAAGACAAATATAAGCACACCCAGCAAGGCACTACATGAAGATCTTTGTGTGAAAGCATCACCTCCCTCAGCCCTAAAACACTCACAAGCAGTGAACTGCATTCTCAATCCTTCAGTGTTACCATTATTAGAGTATCATTCACCCACTTGTCTGCAAACTGTCTTCATCTCCCACCAACTGCTCTGCCTCACAACAATACCTCATTTCTGGCTCAGAAGACCAACAAAAAGCTCTCCCCTGAGCTTTGGCAGTGTCCCCATAATCACTTGGCAGGAGGCAGCATGACAATGACTTGACAGGCATCCTCCCAAGGAGACTCCACACATCAGTCACACTGCTGACACACTCCACACCCAGAGGAGGTCATCCACACTAGGGGAGATTTCTAGGTGCAGGCAGCTGCTCTTGATTGACCATCCTAAAGCAGCAGGTTTTCCTGTTTCACTGAACCAGGAAGTACCTATTTGCTGTGATGATCCTGGTGACACTGCCATGCTGGTTTGAGCCACGTCTGCTTCAGTAAAGCAAAGCAGCAGGTAATGAGTAGAGAGGACTGAAGTCCTATTTCTAGTCCAAGGACAAATCCATTAAAATGAAATAGTACTGCAAAAACAATTGCACGTTATCTTTTTATGATGCACAAAGAGTCTTTCCAACAAAATAGAAATAATTTCTCTTCCAATTTCATTTTTTAAAGGAAATTGAACAACCATAATATTTTCAGAGGACGAGCTGTTGTTGGGTACCACCAAAAATGGCCAACATTTGAACAATGAACAACACAAATTACCTTGATCTGACTACTCTGACTGAATGAATTAACACTGACCCTCATCAGCTGTTGTTTAAAGGATGGTCAAGATTAATAGCTTAAATGAAGGAAGAAACAGAAATTTGCTTTTCCTTTCCTACATGAGAAAACCAGGAGTTTGCAAATCTCCCTGCAACAATATTAAATCTCCTGAATGACAGTCCCAAGCTCTGACCAGTGACTCATTTCTGAACCTGGGCATGCTGGAATGCTCTGACAGATGCAGACAATGGGAAACTGCTTTCAACTGAGGCTTCTGCCATCATTAAAGCATGTCCAAGGCTGCTGGCAGTTTAACTGTTCCTGAAGCTAATAAATCCCTTATGAGACAGGAAGGCTGAACAATTACATACTTCAAGACTGGCTCAGTCTGTATAGTTCCAAGAACAACTTCCAGTGCAGGTGATAGCAAGCATATGATAAGCAAAGTTCCAGGAGGAACTCTGTTGAAAAAACAGAATTATGGGAAACAGATTGAACTGCTCATTTTATGAACATAGCTCTATTCCAGCACTCAGGCAGTAAAACTAAAATGAACTCCTTCAAAGTTAAAAATGCCCAATAAAACTCAATAGGCAAGGTAATCATTTTGACTTGACAGAGGGAGAGGACAGATTACTCATTCCCACAGAAAATACCTCACCTTGCTGACATCAACATCTTTCAGTTAATCTGTTTTTTTTTCCCAAAGCTACATTTTCTGTGCTATGGATTCATAACCCTGGCCAAGCCTGTACCACTCAGGGCTAAATAAAAACCTAAAGACCATAAGAAATGTAGCAGCACATGCCCCAACAGCCTCTCCCATGGTGTCAGAGCTCCCCCACGGGACCAGGCTGCTTGGCCATTTCACATTCCCAGGACTGACCCTCTGCCCATAGCCTAGTTATTAATGCAAGTTCCTCAGGATCTCAGCTGTGAGATCTGCTGGATCAATACTTGTCCAATGTGTAAGGATACAGTGAGTCAGGATGGTACCCATGGGATAAAGGCAACTTCTCTCTTTCCACTTTTTCCTTGGGAAAATGGAAGCAAACACCAGTCAGCAATTGAAGGTGTTAGCTCCAATATCAGAGGATAATTCCATTATAGATGAACACCTGAATGACTGAGAGTCTAAATTACGTGGGTGATAAGGGTGACATTTGCAACATCAGCTGCCTTTGTCCTTTCTCCACCTCCCAGATAAGGATCTACCTACTCTCATGCAACATAATGCAGCTCTGGCACAAAAGCCAAACTGAAAACTCCAGTAGTAACATAAAGGATGTATTTATTGTCAAACAGTAGCACATCAAAATAAGCAAGTAAATATCATAGTAACTAATAAAATACAGGAGAATACCTTGTGAATTCACCAGATTTTAGTTTCTGAATTTTCAGAATTTTTCAGGTGTTTTCAAAAAATTGAATTTTTTATTTGGCTGACAGGAAAACACAAAGCACAACCGTCCTGTAATTGGAACAATCAGACACAAATAGGGACAATAATTATAGGCAAAATAAACTGGTTGTAAACAGATCTGTTTACTGTGTTTCTAAACCACCTCATACTTTTATTCTTCATTATTTGAGGGTTTGGGCTTTCTCTTTTTTCCTTATCTTAGAAGTCCCACGACTTTTAGGTCTTGGTACTTTAGGGATCAGTTTCTAAATGTTTATTATCTGGGCTAGCAATAGCGGTTTGTTCCACTGAGACGATAAACAATTCACTTAAAGTTTGATTTTATGGACAAATGACTGCTGTTTCCCATAATTACTCAAATTGGGGAAGCAAGTTTTTTCATGAAACAAATTATGAAATTGCTTATTTAGTATTAGTCAAGCATACTCATATTTCAGAATTATGAAAATTACACTGTCTTCTTCATTCTAGCCAGTCAAACCAAAAGATACAAAGTTTGAAGTTAACAGCATAAGTCCAGCTCTTTGAAGAAAATTAAAAAGCCCCGCGTCCCCAAAAACAGTTTAGTTACTTCATAAAAGGCAAGAGCGTGACATTAATCTGTTGCCTGTGGAAGAGAACCCTCTTGAAATTCTTCAACAAGAACACAGGAAAGTTTGAGGAAAACAACAGAGATTTAGGAGTAGGAGAACACAGGAAACACTCTTAAAGTGAGCTGTTCCAATTAAGCACCTTTCTTGCTGCTGTGGTTGGACACTGGCCCAACGCCAGGCACCCATGGGAGCCGCCTGCTCACCCTTCCCTGCCACAGCTGGGCAGAGGACGGAAAAGGAAAAAAATTAACGAACGCTTCATGAGTAAGGTAAGGACCAGGAGAAACACTTCAGGGGCGAAACCAGGCTCAACTTAAGTTGCGAAGTGACTTTGTTACTAACAGAATCAGAGGAGGATAATGAGACTTGAAATAAGCCCTCAGAACACCTTCCCCCCAGCCCCTCCCTCCTTCCCACAGACAGCGCAGGGACACAGAGCACAGGGGTTTGGTCAGTCCATCACCGAGATGTCCTCCCCCTTCTCCGGGAGAGGAGTCTTTCCCTGTGAGGCCGTCGGGTCCCTCCCACGGGAGACAGTTCTGAACTCCCCCGGCGTGGGACCGCTCTCAGGAGCCTCACCGCCCCTGCTGCAGCGTGAGCCCCTCCCAGGGCACAGAGCCCCCCAAAGCTGCTGCCCCGGGGCTCTCTCTTCCCACGGGGTGCAGTGCTCCAAGGACAGGCTGCTCCAGCCTGGGAGCGGAGCCCTCTCTCTCCACCGGGTCTCCCACTGGATCACAGCCTCCTCCAGGCCTACACCCGCTCCGGCACGGGCACCTCCCCCACGGGCTGTGGGTGGATCTCTGCATCCCCCATGGATCCCCAGGGGCTGCAGAGGCACAGCTGCTTCATCATGGGCTGCACCACGGCCTGCAGAGGAATCTTGGCACCTGGAGCACCTCCTGCCCCTCCTTCACTGACCTTGGTGTCACCATGTTGTTTTCCCTCACACGTTCTCACCTCCTCCTCTTCTCCAACTAGAATCTCCAAATCTTGTGACTTTGATTTTCTTCTTAAATATGTCATCACAGAGGCGTTACCAAGCTCTCTCATTGGCCCAGTTTCGGCCAGCAGCTTGTCCATCTTCAGAGCCATCAGCCATTGGCTCTGTGGGACATGGTGGGAGCTTCCAGCAGCTTCCTCACTGGAGCCATCTTTGTGGTCCCCTGCTACCCAAAACCAGACCATGCCAAACCAATACACTTGCAAACAAATGTTAGAAGACAACCTCAGTCCTTGACTAAAATATATCTTCCTGTTATTTTTAGTCACTTAGCCTTTTGCCACCAAGATGGGAAAGGTGCATTCAATGTACCTTCAAAGAAGTCCTTCAAAGTACATTCTGACAAAATACATCAGACTTAAGTGAATCAACTTCAAGAGCAACCTTAGCTGGGCGGTGTAATCAGCAATTAAAATTCCAAAGTTGCTAATACGCCTCCAGTATTTGTTTTCTATATTATATCCAAGTACCTCCCTTCATAACTGAATTTATGCTAAAAATTTGCTGAAACACAACCCCTGACTTCACAAAGCACAGGCCAGGTAGATGTCATTTGGGAATCCACACTGCTGTAAATTATTTTGTTCTTCCACACAGCCAAACTAAGAAAAATAGGAAAAATACTAGTAAGTCACGCCCACTAAGAACATTGTCCTTTTCTAATCACCCAATGCCATGAATTTATTGTGTAATTCTACATTCACTTTGTCAGTAGAGAAGGTACTAGTACCAATACATCGTGGTTAAGCGTAAGGTTATTTATCCCATGAAGACACAAGCAGTTATGACAAATGCATTTACTTTAGATAGTATTGGTTATACAGTCAAAGGACACACCACAAATGACAATATATATCTGTAACTTGGAATGGTTGAGATGGTTTCCACCAAGCTCTCAGCCCCGATGCTCTTCCTGAGGGATGTGATATTGTAGTTTAGGTTTATTAGGATTGTGTTCAATCAGCCAGTCAGCAAGCCAAATCTGTGAACAAAAAATCCAAACCCCAAATGTTTTCAGCTTTCTGTTGTTTTCTATTAAGTGTATAGAAGCATATTAAAAGCATTATTTGAAACCTCTGGTACAGATACTCTCCGACTGTGCTGCAAAATTAAGACCTTTCATAAAAAAAAGGACATGCAGATGACTTGTTTTTTAAAAATGTTCTTTTAAATCTTCACAGCTTATATTGCCTTTGAACAATTCACACTGACCTTTAGAACACAACTTGTCCTAGCAATGTTTATCTTTGTGAAAGTATAAGACCATTTGAGCCATACTTCAAATAATTCAGCCATCTCTGTTTTGGAAGGCGGCTGCACAATATGCCTGAAACTGCTTTATGAAATAGTACTGCTGACAACACTTAGAGATACTTCATCTAGTAATCATTCATTCGGAGTGCCAGCCTTCTGCACTGAAATCACCTTACAGTACCTAAAACTTAAAACCAAAATAAGGTTACTTTATGAAATTCATCTTGTACGTTTTCCAGCACTTAAATGAGAATGCAGGAGGCAGGAATGCCTTGAGTCCTAATTCCATCTGCCAGTCTGGGCCTGGCCTTAGGCAAATTAACCTTTTGCCTTGATTTCCCCACTTGTAAAGCGAAGTTTTTAACACATCCTTATTTACTTCACAAGGCTGTTGACAATTAGTTTCTGGAAGGCTGAGTACAACAAACTTCATACCACACTGTGAAGAAGTGACAGAACAGCAGACAGGGAAGGTAAGCAACACTCTCCTTTTACTACCGTGTACTAAAAGGGTGGTTTGAAAGGGAGGGCCAAGCAGAGCACTAGGACAGGTAAAGTCAGCAACAGCAGGACAATAGTAAGAACCCAAGACAGCAATGGAAAACAAACAAAATATGCCAAAACACAAAACCCTTTAGAAAAACTACTTTGGAAAAAATAAATCCTCAAATCATTTGAGCCAAATAAGTTTATCTTGTATTAGTTAAGGAACTGGCTCAGACAACCTCTGTGCTGACAGCAAGTATTTTCTGAGTGTACAGACACTTTCTGATGCCATCTCCAAAAGGAATGAAAGAAGAAAACAAAAAGATATTGGAAAAAACAAAACATTCCAACAGTCTCCCTGCAAGCCACCTAGCAGATAACAAACTGAAAAGCAATAGGCAATATCTATTTCTGAAGCAGTATTAAATCAACATTATTTTCCTTCTGTTACAAGGTCACAGACATGGACAACAAAGAAGGTAGCAAGAGACTGTTTTTAGCATAGCTACTGTCACTGCTTCTTACAGCTTTCTTACAAGCAAGGAAGGAAAGCATTGTCTCGATGAAGTTACTGTTAGATACCTCATAAGTGATTAGAAAATTGTGCTAAGCATGCAGATTAACTGGAAGCCAAAACAATGAGTTAGAGAGATGGGACTTGTAACAAAAAAAAATTCAAAATTTAATATAGTAAAGAGATGAGTGAAGGGAAAGAAAATGGGAATACTCTTCAAATATGCAATAGGTTGCTGCAAAAAAAAAAGGAGATATTACATTGTCTCCAATGTCTTCTGGGGATAGTAAAAGGAGGAAAAAAAGGTAATGGGCTTAAAATTGGAGCCAGGAGATTTAGGCTATCTTTTAGTGAAAGCTTTTAACAAGTATAATTAAGTACTGAAACAGATTGCCTGGGGAGACTGTAGCTTCTCCATCATTTGGAGTGCTACACCACAGGCCAGATACACATTTGTTAGGAATAGATACAATTGGTTTGGCCTTTGGGCAAAGGAATGGACTTCATCTCTGTTTTCTAGATTTCTATGGTAACAGTGCCAGACATGATGATAAAGTAAACAGGCTATAAAGCTGGAACAATCAAAGTACCTTAAATGTGGCCTCATGTATATCACACAGTTCATAGGAACACCCCAAGTGATTTTTAAGGCTTTTTTTCTGAAAAGTATCCTTTAGAAAAATGCAATTATTATAAACCTGATAATGATGTAAAATCCACCACAACTGCCAGCAAGTTGTTACATGGATTAATTATCTGCATGCTTAAAGAAGTACTAGTGTGAATGACTGGAGCTTTAAGAACACAAAGACATATTTACCATATTTTCCATGTGTAAGAAAATTGATTTTGTTTAGGGACTTAAAACACACCCTTGTTTCATCTCTAACAAACAAATCAACTTCTTGAAACCAGATGTTATTTGAGTAGCTCATTAGCTGACAGCTAAAACAGCACAGCTCTTCACCAATAGAATAGTTCTACAAACAGGGATTTTACTAACACCAAGTAACTGCATCCCAAAGCTTCCAGCAGTGCTGGGACACTGCACATACCATGGGGTCTGCTGGCTTCTCTTTGCACAGGGCAGTGAGCCCAGCCAGCAGCGTGGGCTTCACATACAGGTTCAGGTAATCCTGAGCTCTTTGTCCAGTGGGAATGGGCTCCAAGATTGCTGCAAGGAGGAACCACAGGTGTTACAAAGCAGCCTTTAGAGTGATTAAACCCAGCATTCTTTCAAAGATTGTTTATATGCGAGCTGCTCTTTTCCTTAATAAGTTAATAATACATCATGGGTTTTATAGATTCTCCCACAACAAACTACTAAGAAACTCCCTAAACTTCTTTACAATGTCCCTGAGGTAATTTTACTAATTATAGTCTGTTATGAAAAGGGAGAAAATCAGATCATCTGGGGAAAAATTTTATCCTTGAAGATGCATTTGGGGCAGAAGAGAAACAATATATCCTATGTTTAGCACTTTCTTTTTCTTCTTGCAAGACCCTAAAAACCTCACCTTTAGTTTCGCTTTGTTTGTCAGGGTAAGGAGAACAGACATGGTTTACACAATGGGTAAGGTTTGTATGGAACTGAAACATCTTTTATTAAACTCACTGATACAGCTGACAAAAAGGATCAGTAGACACGTTCTTCTAGCAGTTTCACTTGCACCTTTCTGTCAAAGAGCAAATCCTGTTACATTACAAACCAAAGACCCTCTTGCAGCCTTTCCAGGTTCTAAGGTCCTTTTCTCTGGCACTTAACTTTGGAATTGCAATATCATGTGAGCATCCAGCTGCTTTTGAATAGGAATTACTCAGCCTGAATCCAAGTAGAAAGTCAGTCATCTCAAGCCAACAGGAGTCTCCAGGGCTGACAGTGCCAGAAACACTTGCTGGAGTGTAACAGCTCCCTATTTCTTCTCATTTACCAGCTTTGACTGCTCCAGTTCCCAGAGCAGAGTTTGAAAAGTGGAAGCAATCTCTGCAACTACCCTGGCTCTTCAGACAGATTTTTGGTAAGCCTTTCACAGCAGAAAATGTCAGCTGATACATAAAGAGACCCACAAGCCTATAAAGCAAACAAACCCAACCTCTTCTAAATCAATTTTATGTGGAGTCAGGGCAGAGACAAGTAATACCAGGGAAGAACTCCATCCTCCCCAAGACTGGCAATGAACCAACTGTACCATATTACCTTCTGGAAATATGAATCGAATTTCTCTCTCTGCCGAGGAGATGCTGAGACTGCCGTGGAGCCCATTCCTCAGCTCATCAGTTCCATAGAGTGCTCTTAAGCTAAAACCAAGGGAAATAACTGCTTAGAGGGCAACTGCAAATCCCTTCCAAGCTTCTGCAGCCTGAGAGCACAGAGAAGCATTAGATATGGACTAATTAACAATACATTGACTTGATTTTGATTCAAACGTAAGAAGTAGCTACCTAAACCTTAATGTTCATACACTCATCATTCCCCATAAAATAGGTGAACTTTGCATACTATAAAACAATGGTGAAATAAAAAAAAGAAGGAATTCTGGTCTCAATCAAGGAATGGTAAAATCCTACCTGTGAGGGTGAGTTATCCTAGCTCTTCGGCTGTTGGATGGTCCAAGCAATTCCTTCCAGTATGAGACTGCACAATTTCTAGCAAGAACCATAGCAACTATAGGACCAGAACTCATATAGGCTGTTAAATTAGGAAAAAACACTTTTCCAAATTGTTCTGCGTAGAAGTTGCTACATTGCTCTGGGCTTAACTGGAGCTTCCGTTTCTATAAAGTGTAAAGACAAAAAAAAAGAATTCAAACAGCTTGCTACATTGAAACAGATTAGAGCATTAAAAGACAGGATATAATCCTCTCCTGCAGTCCTACCTTCAAGTGCAGAACACAGAGTAACTTCTGCAACTAATCTGATTCTCCCAGATATGATCCTCTGAGATACAAAGTAACAAAGAGCAAAAGTTTTCCAAGTTAATTAGGAAAACAGCCCATTTTAAGATATTATTTTAGCCTAGGCAAACGACAGCATTTTCTAACTGCTGGATGACAGAGCACTGTACAGAAAGTGAAGAGCATTACAAGGGCAGGATTTTATTACTCAGCTGCTACAGCATAATGTTCTACTTTTAAACAAGTTTCTTTCCAGCCCACACTGTTAATTATGCAATTGTTCTATTTTTCATTCAGTGCTTTGTGACTCTCCCAATAGCTGCCTAGCCTGCAGGTGGCCAGGATCAGGACAACTTTGGGAAGTTACCAGAAACCATAGGGCAGTCAAAAAAAGATTTTTAAAGTGCATTCTTTGAGCTCAAACTTATACAACACAAGAGTTCCATATACTCAGAGTCCTTTTGGTACCAAAAGTCACTGCAGATATCAGAAGACTCTACTAAGATATTGCAATTAAATAAATAAATAAATAATCTATTTTGTCTCATCTTCTGATACATATTGAATCAATAGAAACATGGAATGGTTTGGGTTGAAAGGTGTCTTAAAAATCATCTTGTTTCAAACCCCCACCATGGGCTGGAACACCTTCCACTAGACCAGGTTGCTCAAACCCCATACCTGGCCTTGAACACTTCCAGGGATAGGGTGGCCACAGCTTCTCTGGGCAACCTGTTCCAGAGCCTCACCACCCTCATGGTGAAGAATTTATTCCAAAAATCACATCTAACCCTGCCCTCTGGCAGTAGAAAGCCATTCTCCCTTGTCCTGTTACTCCAAGCCCTTGTCCAAAATCCCTCTCTGGGTCTCTTGGAGCCTCTTCACGCACTGGAAAGCACTCTCAGGTCTCTCTGGTGCCTCTTCTACAGGATGAACAACCCCAGCTCTCACAGCCTATCTCCAGAGCAGAGGGGTTCCAACCCGTGGAGCATCTTCATAATCTCTTCTGGAGTAGCTCCAAGAGACCCATAAATAAATAAATGCAAATAATAAATACAAATAAATAAAACAACTGGAAAGGGAAGGGAGGAAATTAAAAAACCAAAACGAAACGAAACAAAACAAGACAATGTGGGGAGGAGGGGGCCCCCACCGCCCACAGGCGCGAGGGCGCAGCGCCCCCCAGCGGCCACCTGGCCGTATTATTTAAATATTCATAAGGTCATTTCAATATTCATTAAGTCTATTTACTGGAAAAACAGAGTAAACAAAAAATTAGTCAGACTGCAACTGGCCAGCTATCGAATTCAATTAATTCTCTAATAACCACTTGCACAAAATCTTGTGAGATCTGAATGATGCACTCTCCAAAGAGTTGCCTTGGACAGTTCACACATCTGCTCCATACATTTGCTAAATCAGAGTTTAACAAAGTCTGTGTTTTCCTGTGGTCAGCAAAATAGCTGGTCTGCTCTGTTCCATCCCATGCACCAGAAAGCATCTCCTCACAGAATCTGGCAGCAAAGTTTGATGATATGAAAAACATGAATCAATTTTTGGACACACAGGCTTTTAGTCACTGGCTTGATTGCTGGAAGTTAAATATTCTCCTGACTGACAAACTACAGTTCTTTTCTCTGGAGTACAGCCTGTTACCTGAATAATGAGGAATCCTGATTGGAGAATGAGATCCTCTATTTCTTCTTCTTTATCGATGACATCTGGTTTGATGATAGCCAGAGTTCTTTCCACATAAATCTGAGGTTCAGGCATTAAGATCTCCATCCTGGCTTCTAAATTAGAATTCACTTGCCCCTTTTGTACTGCAATGACACCAGTGCATGACATTTGGAGCTTGTCTACTGCACAGTCACCTGCAGTGACACTCACCACACACTCCAGGAACAGAGAGGGTCACACCCACCTCACAAAATCCACGTGAGATGTTCTCTGCACTTGTTAGCATGCTGTAGTTCACATTCCCTATTTTCAGTGCAGTGGCATTTTGTGGAAAATAAGGCCAAAATTCAATGCTGTTACTCACTAAGTTGGACAATATATGAGGAAAGAGAGGCGTTATGACACACCTTGATGCAGGCTCCCTGTGCTCCCACACCCTCCATCCACCACGTGCTCCTTCAAACCCCAAATCTGTATCCTCACACATGGCAACTGTGGTGTGAGACGAATGACTTGGAGCTGGTCCACCTGTAAGCCTCAGGGTATTTCTCAATGGTTATTTAATTCCTGTATTTATGGGCTCCAGACAAAGGGCCAATTTTCTGACTGTGCAGATGCACTGGCAAGCTGAGAGCACAGAACTGTGGTGTGAGTGGTGGAACCAGTGAGGGGGTTTCCCACAGACTTGTCACCACTTGTGACCTTCTTTTCATCACAGAATGGTTTGGGTTACGAAGAATCCTAAAGACCATCCAGTTCCAACCCCCTGCCATGGGCAGGGACACCTACCACTATCCCAGGTTACTCCAAGCCCTGTCCAACCTGGCCTTGGACACTTTCAGGGATGTGGCAGCCATAGCTTCTCTATGCAACCTGTGCCAGGGCCTCAGTAGCCACAACCAAGAATTGCTTCCCAATATCCCATCTAACCCCGCCCTCCGTCAGTAGGAAGCCATTCCCCCTTTTTCTGGCTCTCCCTGTCCTTGTCCAAAATCCCTCTCCAGCTCTTTTGGAGGTCCCTCAGGCACTGGGAGGGGGGTTTAAGGTCTCCAAAGAACCTTCTCCAGGCTGTATACCCCCAGCTCTCTCAACCTTTCAGAGAGACTTGCGAGAGCGGGATGCTGCGGGGAATCCTGCCAGAGCCTCAGAGAACCCCACACAATGGCACCTGCAGCCCTTCCCTCGCCCACTGCCCTCCGTGTCCCCACGCTCCCAGCCCTGGCTCTCTCCATCTATGCTGGATCAGACACACACACGCAGACCCTGCCTGGCTGCAAAGACCTGCTTACTGCTGCAAAGTCCGCTCGTAACCGCACCGCAGGGCTCTGCTATCCCGGCCCCCGGGACTCCGCAGGACCCGCTGCCGTTGCCGGGCGATGGCGGGGCCGGCCCTGGGCACAAGATGGCGCCCGAGGGCCTCGTCGGGGCGGGACGAAGATGGCGGCCGGCAGCGGCACGGTGATGGCGGCGGAGGCGGAGCGCGCCTCACGGCCCGGGACCGCCGCGGGCTCCGCGCATACAACGGGGGGGCCCTGGCTGCCCCGGGATGGGCTTCGCGTGTGGTGCAGGAATAAAGGGGGAGTGGCGTGATCTCCGGGGCACATCTCAAAAACCTCATTCCTCGCTGACAATGAAAGCTTTATGTCGGTTTCACCTCACGCTCAGAACTGCTGAGGGAGCCATGCGCTCACAGCAAACGCTCATGAAGCGACGTAGCGTGATTTCTTGGCGGGGAAAAAAAATAAAGGAAAACACAGCAGCCCTTGCCAGGTCATTTATCAGTGTTTGTAGGGAGGTTTCCTTTGGACGCGCCCGAGCAGCAGCGGCGGGGCGGGAGCTCTCGGCACACCCGGGGCACTGACCCGAACCACAGCTCTAATAGTGGTTCTCAGCCGTGCGGGGGAATTACAGCGCCTACCCAGTGCCACTTCACTCTTACGACACAAAGATGCCACGAGTAGAAAGCCTTCACCGTTTTGCAGATTAAACCATGATGAGCTGGGCTTTAAGCAGAGCTGGGGAGCCGCATTCTCTGGGGATTTCCCCTAAATTTTACCCCCGTGGTGCAAATTCGTTTTTTCCCTACAAATCCTCTACTTCCCCGGCTCTCCAGGGCCACTCAGCTGGGAGGAATTACAGGACAGGCCTTGTCCATCCAACATGTCCCCAGTGGCCGGGAAGGTGAGGCGCGGGGAGCCCCGGTGTCACCTCCCGTCCTTGTTTACCGGCGCTCCCGGGATGGAGCCGGGCCAGCTGGCTCCGCGCTATCGGGGTGTGGGCTGGTGAACGGCCCCGATAACTCCTGAGCCGGCTCCGCCGCCCTGCTCCCCATCCCCTCGTCACCGTGTTCTCAAAAGCTGTGGGATCCGAGGTGCTGGAACACCTGGGGCCCGCGGCTGAGTTCAGCCAAACCTGGACATTGCACTCAAACCCTTGAGGGTGACACTAACAAAGGGACAGAGAGAAAACATGGGTGTGCAGGCTTTAAATTTTAATGATATCAGACTGAAAGTAGATGCAAAGGAGAAAAGATAAAAAAAACTCCAACGATTTGGAGCTAGAGGTGCTGACACCGTGTGCCACGGTTAGCTGAGGAAATAGCAAATTTACAGCAAAAGCTGGTTTTAGTGTAAGAAAAATCAATTTTGCCTCGATCTTTTTCATGAGTAATGTGAATAATATAAACATAGAAACAAGAAATAAAAATATGCAGTTATTTCCTTGCAGCCAGGTTGAAATATATTTAAAAATCAAAGACTGATACTGTTATTCATATACATTAAAAAATAAAGGTTCCAAGTGCACAAGACAAATTCAGGTACAGGCTTTCCTTCACCAACATAGGCACATGGCATTTGTTTCTTTAACAGAAATACCTTATCCAGTATTTCATTTGAAAACATTGTAAACATTGCAACTTCCCAGAGATAACGGATAAACATGTTTTATTTTTAAAGAAATGCTGATAGAAAGAGTTCACCGTTTTTTTTAGTTTAGTTCAGAGTTAATTCAGCAAGTCATTTCTTTTCAAAGTCAATGAGCACAAGTCTGACAGCCCTAGCTTAAATGTAGCAGTTCAAAGGCTTCCTCTGCCTGCATGAACACTTCAGAATTACTATTACATAAGAAATGTTGAATTTAATATCTGTGTATAAAACACTGTAAACGTGAATCTCTCGCAGTTTCTCTATTGTGTGCATTATTTTCCAGCTACCCAGGACATCAACCCCAAAGCACTGTTCCGCGCACGCCGAGAGGCTGCGGCTCGACCGGAGCGGGGCCCCTGCACCTCCCTGCCCACCACGGGCCCCCGGGCCGTGTCACAATTTCTCCGGCTCGCTGTTTCCAGAAGCATTTCTGGAGGGCGGAGACGCTCTAATTTTAGTACTGGGAGAATCCTCCGCTCTCCAATGAGCGAGCGGCTGCATCTGGAGCCGCAGCCAATTACCCGGGATCCCTCCTGCTGCACTTCTCACGATGGTTTAATAATGCAGAAGCACAAATTTAAAGTGGCCCCACATGTTACGAGGAAATAACAGTATGTGATCCCTAACAAAGCTGTTCTATAGCAGTAGAATGCCAAAGGTTTCTTCTAAAGCCTTGGATTCCATAAACCTGACCTTAAAACATTGTGTTAATACCATTATGTTTATGATCTTCATAGTGCTTGAAATAGTATTTCTCATAACTAAAAGGCTGGTCTGAAGAGCATCTTCCCTAACTTCTGTAGGCCAGGGATGTACTTTTAGGAAAAACAAAACCAAACCAAACCAAAAAAAAAAAAAAAAAAAAAGGAAAATTATAATTACAATGCAATGAACCATTGCGGTTCTGAACACCTCTCAGGGCATAGCCTGGCTGCTGTATCTTATCTGTTAAGCGGTTTAACAAGCCTTAGTTGTCTCACTTATTTTTAGCTGGCATGGAATATAACACCACCAAAAGATTGTGGTTGCAGGTGTATTTACATCCTAGTAACACCAGATAAGTAACATTTTAAGAAAAAATATTGTTTCAGAACTTTGTACTCTGATAGTGCAAGAAGGTACAAAAACTAATGTCTTGTAAACCGTTACAAAGGAAGGAAAGAAAAACGATGAAAACAAGTGAAGAAAAAGTAAAGAAATAATACCAACTAGTAAAAGTGATTAAAAATGAAGCTTGCACATCTTTTGTTTGCATTTTGATGTTAAGTAGAGAAAAATGTGTTTGCTTCAGTAGCAATGTTCTAACTCTACATTTACCACACATACAACTTTCATCCACCATGGGCTCTCTTCTCTTTATTTCTTTTCATGATGAACTGTCATACCTACCCACAGCACCAGCTTACCTCCACTGCTTGCTCCATCCATGCTTGCTCTTGCAGTGCAAAGTGTCTCTGACGGAAATCCTGTGATCAAGGCAACTTCCTCTCCCACACGCCTACTCTCCTCCATTTCTGCCTTTTCACAACTAAACAATTCTCCTTCTGCAGCTCATCTGTATGCTTGTGATCCCAGTGAGCTTTTCATTGCTGCTGCTAACCCTTGTCAAGCCTTCCTGTCTGTTTTCCTCTACTTGTTATCTCACCATTTTCTTTAAAGATAAAAGTGATAAAATATTCTCTTCATGATTCCTCTGTCTACAAGTCTCCAAGTGGCAGTAACAAAAACCTTATCAACATGTCTTCTGTAACTCCATCACTTGCCCTAAGAATTTCACCCCATTTCATTTCTTGATCTTCCCAACACTCACTCCTTCATTTGTTCACAGCTTTAGTCATTCAGTCTGCTCTGATTCCTAGCACCCACAGAGATATGCTTGTCTCTTGTACCATAAAAAAAAGAAAAAAAGGAAAAAAAAAAAAAGCCTTTGGTGCCTCTTGCCACCTCAAAGGTTCTTCCAGCCACGTCTTTTGACAGGTTTTACCCTAAATCCCCTTCAGACGTGGTTTTGCTTCCTCTCATCACCTGAAAGCTTTTCAGTCCATCTTAAACCAATCTCTTGTTTGGCCTTCAGTCATATTTAGCATATCTAACTCATGTACTGTCACTTTTAGCTTTTCCAGTCACTGTTTCAGCTTGGCTTGTCAGTCCCTTCCTTGTGTTTCTTTTCTTTTTCTGCAGATGCAGTGGCGAGCCCTGTCCTTGACTCTCCTCCCTTCCCTCCAAGCTCACAGCTCAACATCCCAATGAACCTTTTGTTTCACTCTGTAAAGACATCTGCTTCCTGCCAGCCCTACAACTGAATTCCAGCACTGCCCTTTCAAATAAACACCTTCCTGCTTTATCCTACCTTGTTGCTCAGGATGAGCTCCTGTTGAACATCTGCACAGGTTGGGGCTGACAACTTGTTTCCTACAAAGCTCCTCCTCATCTATATACAGACATTCTATATAAATACTGCACATAGATATCAGGCTTTCAACTAAACTTTAGAGCACAAACACTTGCACGTGTTTGCTGCTTCATTGTTCTACAAAAGGTTTAACATAATACTGGCTTGGATTATCCCTGAGGCCATCAAGCTCAGAGATAAATAGTCACTGTGATCCTACCACAATGAAGAAATGAATGTATGAATAAACCAATAAAAATCTTTTATCTAACAAATTAAGAGGCAATTGGTTAAATAAAGCTTTTTTGGAAGATATATTATCAATGCCTACTTAAAGACATCTTCTATTTATCTTAATTCCATGTAGCATAAGGAATCCTTTTTGCCATACTTATTTTGAGTCGTTACATTCAGCCCTATCATTAAAATATGAGATTACTTGCATAGTTATTATTAATAATAAAATGTATTTATTTGTGCTGTGCATAAAGACTAACTCAGACAGAACCTTCCTATAGCATGGTGTTTGTTATGGAGTAGGCAGTCTCAGTCTGTGACCTGAGATGCTTACAATCAACTTAGACAAGACAGGCATGGGATGTGGGAAACAGATAAATTACACCAAGTTTCAAGGCAGTGAATGATATGTCATTTCTCTTTTTTTTTTTTTTTTTTTAGAAGAGAAGCTATAAAAATCAACACAAGGGAAATAATGAGGAAATGGAGAGGATTACCAAGAAAAAGAAGGAGGTAATGAAGAAAGGTATGGTACAAAACTGGTATGGACAGACAACAAGGGCAGGGCTTGGTATAAACTGCAAGTTTGATAGAACAGCAGAATTAGACCCAAGATCAGAAAGCCCACATGCAAATAAAATTCAATGGAATTTCAGTCAACATCATGAATAAACAGCAATTACAGGATTAAAAAATGGCAAACAATGACAGATTTTTTCTCAGCACTAAATGTGTCATATAGGGAGAATTACCACCCAAGAAGGTATGTGTGTGCTTTTCTTTGATTAACCACAGGCTTTCAGTGGGGAGTGAAAAGCAAGACCAAAACCCAAGTCACAGCCCAGAGGAATTCTTTAAAATTACCTGTGGCATGATGGAGCCTGGTGAGACAAAAATTAATCATAACAACCCATGTTCTTAAATTTCTCAGTCTTTGATGTCTAGATGTGTAAAGAATGACTTTATTAGTTGGGCCAGTCACAGTTGTCAAACCAGGCTGCTTAGCCGGTCTACAACCACATTGTTATCCTGCTCTTGGATATGGGACACAGAAGGTTAATCAAAGAGCTATTAACATGGGACAACTGGGAATCACAGAGAGCCCTGCCAGTTGGGGCCTGATGTTGGGAATTGCTGGGATCAGAGACTGAGAGGGACCTGACCGGGAGAAATAGGCAGCTGGAAATGAGCACAGCTCTAAAGAAAGCACTGCAAGAACAGGAAAACACCTGACAAAGTGCCAGTGGTAGGGAAGGATGAGACAGGTTCAGCAAAGCAAAAAGGAGAACTGGGGAAATAAAAAGAGAAAGTAAAGGGAAATGTATGTAGAAATCCTAAGGAGATGACAATCATTCACATTCTTAGCAAGGCTTGATGAAATACAAAGCAGATGTTATGGGCAGTGAATCTTCCAAGGAAATGAAATTATATGATCCAAGGCACTCAGGTTATGTCCATCAGCTAAACCTGACAGACTCATGTAAACTGCTGCAAATTTCAGTTTACTCTCAGGGGCTGGTCCATAAACTTGTAATTTCAGCATAGATGTATTTCTGCAGTCACCTACCACAGCTGCATACACAAAAACCTGCAAAAAGAAGGTGGACAGGGAACCAGGGCAGTGGCATTCACCACTTCAGCCGTGCAACCTGCAAGCTTCAGTGTGGCCTTAGCTCCCTGTGACTTAAACAAATGTGTGGTATTTTCCAATTAGGCAGGCTATCAGCACTGTGTAAGTGAATGCACTTAGCTGACAGACAGTGGCTTAGATGGTTGTAAACACAAACCACACCTTTTTGGTACAGACCTGAGAGGTTTAAAATCTAAGCTAAAGCTGCCTGAAAAATCACAAGAAGCCCCCTTGTTGGATGTGGGGTAAGCTCCTCTGACATGATATAAATTATGGTATCATATAAAAAATTCTTTGCTTCTAACATTCTATTTAAATTTCAGTACAAGAAAACAATATAAAAATATATTCTTATAAAGATTAGCATCTCTATCAGCCAACATCTACAACCTGTCCTGAGGCCATTACAACCTTCAAGTGTACTGGCTAGGCGCTCTTTCTACTGTCTTTACTGCCCTGACTTCATAGATCTTTTTTTTTACAAAGTTCAGCCTAAAGTTTTGGTTGAGAGTTTGTGTATAGAGTACCCTACCCTGTCATCAGCCTATGTTGAGACAGGCATCTCTAAAGATGAATTCTGACCTACTGTATTTAGGATAAAAACTGTTCTAAAAGCAGCTCACTTAAGGACAGCTTGTGATCCAGACCAGATCACTTAACAAAATGTATCGCCACAATTTCTATTCACAAGTAGCTGTGGGCACTCCTGAGTTTTAAAAGGAGATGAAAGTTGAGTCACAAGCCATATTTGACAGAGGGTGGAGCAATAACGTGTGCACTCATTACTGCAGTAAGTTAGGTAATAATTGTTACTTTTTGCCCACAAGCAAAGGCCTTAACTTCTAGGATTTTTTAAAGGAGTGTAAACTTTACACACCTAAATAGAAGCCAAAATGTGCCCCTATGGCATGGACAAATAGGACATTAGGAGCTGTATACCGTACAACAATGTATGGTTACAAGGAGCAGTTGTCCTCTGAACTTCTCACCCACAACTTTGCCAACAAGGTTGACATATCCTCAGGCAGAAGGAATTAAGGCCCGGGCACGTGCTTAGCGCTCCAGCTCCCCGAGTTACGTAATATCCAAATCTAAGTTTAAAAACAACAAACTCTAGCCACTCTCGGTTGCAAAACCAGCAAAACTGGAAACATTAAGCAAACCTCTCGTCCTAGAGTAACTGACTCAGTGCCCATAACACACCTCGAGCTAAAAGAGGGTGGCACTCTAAGTAAATACAGCGCTCCAGCCGCAGCCGGACGTTCCCGTGCGGAACCCGTGGGCCCTGGTCTGCCTCGGGCCGTGTTAGGAGCGCAGCGGCAGCCCCGATCCCGATCCCGATCCCGATCCCGATCCCGATCCCGATCCCGATCCCGATCCGATTCCCGCCCGGGGCTGTCCCAACCCCGCCACCAACTCCCCGTCCCGCCTCTCCCGCCTCTCCCAGTGCGAGCCCGCCCACCCCGGCACGGTAGCCAATAACGAGACCAGAACCTCCTGAGTGACAGGAGGCGATGACCAACCAGAGCGCGCCTTGTTGCGGTGTGGCGCAGGCTCCGGCGCTATAAAAGCGGCCACGCGTCGCGGGCGCGGGCCCGAGTACGTGTCTGAGGGGGAGGCGGCGGTGGCGGCGGGGCCGGTGCGGAGCAGCCGCGGGGAGCGGGATCGGCTCCAGCACCAGCGCCGGGGCGGTTTTAATTAGACTTCGGTCAGCCCGAGTTTTATTGGGAGCGGATTTTAAAGTGAGTACGAGCGGGATGGCGGCGGCGGGAAGGGGGAGGGGTGTGATCGGACCGGATCAGACCGGCCCGGCTGGGGAGGAGCCGCCGCGCTGACCCGCGCTCGTCTCTCGCAGGCGCTTCTTGTCCCTCTCCCTCTGTGGACGGGGCACCATGTCGGAAGCGGAGCAGCAGCTGGCGACCGGCGCCACCCAGAACGGGCACGAAGCGGCTGAGAGCGCTGGGGAGCAGCAGGCCGAGACCGGCGGGGCTCCGGCGGCAGCGGCGGCGGGAGCTGCAGGAGCAGCGGGAGCGGCGGCGGCGGCGGGAGCCAGCCCAGCGGCGGGAACAGCGGGCACGGCCGCTAGCCAGAATGGGGCCGAGGGTGACCAGATCAACGCCAGCAAAAACGAGGAGGACGCGGGGTAAGCGCGGGCGCCATGTGCGGAGCGCCGGGCCTGGCGCGGCCCTGCGGCGGCGGCAGCGCCCCCGGCCCCGCTCGGCCCGGCGGGGAGGGCGGCGGGAGCGGCCCTGCCGAGCCGGGGCCCTGCAGCACCAGCGCTTCCTTTGTTCTGGCGCTGCCTTTTGTTGGCGCCATGTGGCGGCTGGGGGAGGGGCGCCGAGCGGGGCTGTTGCCGTCTCACGCTGTAAAATGGAAGGGCATTTACCTCTCCCGCGTTTTCTTCATCCTTTCCCTCTAAAGCGAAGGGGGCGGATAGAAGGAGTTGCTTTCTGTTGGGGGAGGGGGGCTGGTTGAAACTTTGTGGGGATCGCATGGCCCATTGCCACCGGCGTCGATGTAAATGTGAATGTGTTTTGTGTAAAGTACATAAAAAAAATAATCCTGCTCTTGGAAGGCAGGGGGGGTAAGCGAAGTGTTTTTTAAGGCAACTAATAGCAAAATCAGCACGATTGAGACGCTGCGCGGTGTGTTTAAGTCGGTAAGAGCGAATTTGGTGTGCCGCTTTGCAGCATTGTCAGAAAATGCCTTATGTCTTGCAAGGGGTTTCTGGGGGAGTCAGTGTAGTTTCGCTGTGCTTTGGTAGTGGAATCCTTGTCTACACAAGGGAAATTTCTATTCTATTATGGTTGGCCTGTTCATAAATACATACACTTGACGTGAACATTACCTGCTGTTTTCTCAAGCAGGTCTTTGTTATTGCACCTACCCCATGTACTTAATTGGAACGCCCTTTGTTATTGCTGATCCCTGAACCAGAGGGTCAGATCCCTCAGGTTAAACAGAGAGCTAAAGCCAATGTAATAGATTTTGACTATAAAGGAACGAATGTACAACCTGAGACCGGATGTACCTTTTGCAGACACTAGAAGGTTTGAGAACCAGGCCTTTTAGCTATGTACGAATTTTTCTTTACTGTTTCTAGTATTCTGTACTGAAAAAGGAGTGATAGTCTTTCTCTTCCATGAACAGGTGACAAGCTTCAGCCCCTAATCGATATGAAATGAAACTTTTGACAAAAGCAGTTATTCAGAGGGATTGACCTATGTGAAAAATGTTGTATTGTCCTAAACTGAGAGCTGTCCAAGGCACTGATTCTAGAGGGTTTTGTTAAGAGCTGAAAGAAGCTTCCATTTAGTTGCACTAACACACTCAGGAGGGAAAAGAGACTGCAATTTAAGGGTGCAGTTGTCCAGTTTATGTGGCCTCTGAAGGCAAAGCCAAATACCAGGATATTTGTCATATTTTTAAAGGTTCTGTATTGTGTTATTTAAATTAGGTATCAGTTTTTTCAGTTACAAAACAAAGCACTGCAAATTGCAAAGTGTAACACGTACTGTTGTGGTAAGGGGTGAGTTTAGCATGTGGTAATGCCACAACCCCAACCCGATGCCATAAAGCAGCCAAAACTGCTTCCAGACAAGTTCCTGTCATCCCTCCCAGTCTCTTGATTGTTCTGTGTGTTCAGTGATGACAGGGAGTGCTGTAGAAAGCCACTGTCAGCCTGTACAGCTTATAGCAGCCATAGTCAGCTGTTGGGATGGGAAGGAATCCCCCAAAGCCCCTTTCTTTTACCTGGTATTGAAAGACTTAGTAAACTTCGTAAGGCCATTCCTCTAAGGCTCTGCTGTAATGGCTGCAGGAAGCACACACTTCACTTGGACCCTGTGCTTCCTCCTGCATTCATCAAGAGTGCACAGCTTGGTCTGCTGAAAAAAAACTTGAGTTCAACTGATAAAGAGTATGGTTTCACCCAGTTGAGGAAAAAAGGGAAAAAACCCCATAAGGTTCCCACCCCTTTTATACATAAACAGATGCTAATTCTTGCAAATCAAAATTACATATAAACACCAAAAGCCAGTTTTATTTCAGCATAGTTTAGTTTCTGAAGTGCTGTTATCTTGTAGTGCCAATCTAGGTTGCTTCCAAACAGAGTAATGACAACTTAAAGTGTTTCAGTCTGTGGTTGGATAAAAAAGCTCAAATGCTTTTAAAAGCTTAGTTTGTTACCTTGGAAACTCTGAAAATAGAAAATGCAGCCATGTTATTAATGTTTTCATTTTAAGTGAAGCATTTGAAGAATGCCTTATTGCCTGATATCACTGGTTTTTTTGTTTGTTTCACTTCTGTATTGTGCCTTGAATTTAGTTCTTTAAGACAGACATCCTCCTCCAGAGGGTATTTTGTATGGGAAAGTGGGCAGGGAAGAACTGTATCCGCCTACTTGGAATTAAAGACTGAGAATGGAGGGACTCCTGTACGTAGTACTGATGAAGACAGAACTAGAGGCAGTAACTAAGCAGGAAGAAGTGCACAACATAGTAGTTAAGGCAGGTCCAAAGTCCCATCTGTTGTATGTGACTGTTACTGGAGGTCACACATACCTGGACTAAAATTTTTACAGCCATTTAACCAAAACCTAAGAGAGCTCAAATACTTTGCTTTTGATGCCATATTCTTTGCTGAATGCTTTCAGGTCAGTAAGAATGATCCTAGGTTCTTTGCAAGAGTTGGCAGTACTTGATAATTAATACTGCTTTCTTGCAAATTATATAGAACACTTTTGTAAGAACATAAGTTACTGGCAAGGAATATTTCAGGCTATTCTTACTATTCCTTATATAATCTAATAAATGTCAGGGTGCATTGTGGCGTTCCCTCAAAAAGAGGGGGGGAAAGCCTACTCTTGTGCACTTCTGTGGTATCAGCAGCTTTTGACAAGAATGCAGGTGTTGCACTCAGAACAGTTGGTCCTGTTCTCACAGTGCTGCTGAGGTGTGTACCACTGAGCATCTTACTGCATGTGCTTTTCTGGAGTGCTTCCTGAATCTGAATAGCTCTTCTCTCCTTGAAATTTCAGGAAGATGTTTGTTGGTGGCCTCAGTTGGGATACAAGCAAAAAAGACTTGAAAGATTACTTCACCAAATTTGGTGAGGTAACTGACTGTACGATAAAGATGGACCCTAACACAGGAAGATCCAGAGGCTTTGGATTTATTCTCTTCAAAGAACCTGGGAGTGTTGAAAAGGTGAATTTAAGCTTTGTATTTGAGATCCTTAACTTCTAGGGAAAACTTTTCAGCTTGAGTTAATCGTACCAAACTGTCTTTTAGGTTCTGGAACAGAAAGAACACAGACTAGATGGACGACTAATTGATCCGAAGAAGGCCATGGCAATGAAAAAGGATCCAGTGAAGAAAATATTTGTTGGTGGACTAAACCCAGAAGCTACAGAAGAGAAAATCAGGGAATACTTTGGAGAGTTTGGAGAGGTGTGTAATAGTATCTTAGTAAACTCGGAAAGTATAGTCTCCAGTTGCTGTTTAGTTATTAATAATTTGCACGTTTCAAAGTAAGTTAACTTCAGATGCATCAAGCCTTCTGTAACATGCAGAAGTTTCCCATCTTGAGAGCAAAGGTGCACTACATGCTTGCATTGCTAGTTAGATACCCTTGTCTTTACTCAAAGCATTTCAACTGATGTTAAAATCAGTTTGAAGAGTTGTAAAATGGAAATCTCTGATCTGAAAGCCAGTGTTGGCATAGAAAGGCTTGCAACTTGGTGTTGCATAATATGCTTAGAGAGAAAACTTACAGTTTTGCTGTCCCAGTTTCTGTGTGTTTAACTGTTCATCTAAAACATGAGTCTGAAAATAGTATTTCATGTCTTCAGATTGAAGCAATTGAACTGCCAATGGATCCAAAGACCAACAAAAGGAGGGGGTTTGTGTTCATCACTTTCAAGGAAGAGGATCCAGTGAAGAAGGTTTTGGAGAAGAAATTCCATAACGTCAGTGGAAGCAAGGTAGAAACTCTGACTTGTAACTCTTTGTCCAAGCATATAATCTGGAAAGGTTTTTGTACACCTCTTGTGTCATAGTTCCAAATTGACAATAAGAACAGCTTGAAATTTACCACAGTGGTGTTTTGCTGTAAGTTCAGTCACAGAGGCACTTTGACAGTATTTGTGGCTTTAATTGTTGTGGTTTAGGGCCTTTTGTATGTAAAGCATCTAATTGCATTCATTAAATATGTGAGAAATTGGCTTATGTATCAGTGTAGCAGTGTAAGCCATTCCAACTGGTAGATGTCTGTTTTCAGCATAGAGCACTTGCATAAATGAAAGCCTTGCAGATGCTTAACTTTGTAAGCATCTGGCTGAAACTGGTTCTGTCTGCTGAGGGGCAGCTTCTGCTTTCTTCTCTAAAGCCCCTTCCTGCAGCCCCTGTGCTGCCAAAACCTTGTCCCATAAATGCACTACAAGGATCCAGAGAGTGAATGTACACTTAAGGCAGAGCTTGTGTCTGGTTAGGTGGTTATGGGAACTGCTGTAAGTGGTGTGAGATGGTCTGACTAGCTGACTGCTCACCTGAGGGAACAGAGGCTCGTGTAACAACAATAAGGAGAGGACCAGAGGAAAATGATGTGTGCTGGCTCAAGGTGTCCCTGCTCCCTTGCTCTGAGGCCCGTGCTGACTGTCCACGTAACTTCAGAGCCCTATTACACTGGGTCATACTGTCTGGCACTGACTTACGTTGCATTTGGTTTAAGACTGGTCTTGACACAGTACAGAAGAAATTTTGGCAAACCTAATGCACTGGGAAAGTCACTGGTTAGCAGTGAAGTTTGTTTTTAGGAGAGGTGTATGCCTCCATGCCAAGAGAGCTGAGAAGTTTGTGTTGCATACCTATGACTTATTTTTGTGTTATAGCCATAGAGAATAAAAAGCAGATTACCTTAAAGGTCCTGTGGTGAAGAACTCCAAGCCAGACTTGCTCGGGTGCTGTTGTTCCTTTAGCAGCAGCAGTAGCTTTAATCTTGTATTGTGTACAGATCCAGGTGGTTGGCTGACAGCTTGAACTGCAGCCTGGGAACCTCTGTTGTCAGTTTTGGTTGGTGTTACCTGTTAGTATTTGATAAATGATGATTTCAGGGGTTGGTAGGGTTATGGTACAGTCCAGCCACATGCACAGTGGGTAGGGTGTACAATGGCTGCCAGGAAAACTCATTCTGGTGCTTTTCTCAGAACCTTGTTCATTCAGTGCAGGTCAGGTGAAGCAATCTGATAGCAACAGCCTTGTCCTGGAGGTAGTGCTCGGTGAGGGGGCAGTCTTGTGGCTCCTGCAGGAGAGGTGGTCTCAGCACCTCTTGCACGGGTAAATTGCTGGTAGGGAATAGGCAGAATAAAATGCCCTGAGATCAGTGGCCTCTTGGAAGGGCTGACAGTGACTTACCTTTGCCCAGGTGGCATAATAAATCAGATTCCCTGGTTATGCAGTAGTGCTGCTCACCTGACAGGAGCACAGCGTATACACCTCCTTTGCCTCCAGAGGAACTTCTGGCTTCTCCAGGTGCTGAAGTTGGGAAATGCTGCTCTGAGACACTTTACATACTCTTTGTTGTTTTTTATTTGCAGTGTGAGATTAAGGTAGCACAGCCAAAAGAAGTGTACCAGCAGCAACAGTTCAGTAGTGGCGGAGGAAGAGGTAGCTATGGAGGAAGAGGCAGAGGTGGAAGAGGCGGTGGTAAGTACCACACACACTACTTTAGTATGGACACATTCTAAATAAGTTGTGTGTACTAAAATGGGATTTTGTGGATGGTTTTCCCTTCTATAGCTCAAAGTCAAAATTGGAATCAAGGTTATGGCAATTACTGGAACCAGGGTTATGGGAATCAAGGATACGGCTATCAGCAAGGTTATGGTGGCTATGGAGGCTATGATTATTCAGGATATGGGTATTATGGATATGGACCAGGCTATGATTACAGTAAGTAAAGAGAACTGTATTGGGTATAAGCAAGCATAACTAATTAGCAGTTTAATGCATTTGTTCTCTTGTTCGTAGGTCAAGGCAGTGCAAATTATGGGAAGACACCAAGACGTGGTGGTCATCAGAATAACTACAAGCCATATTGATCAAACTTATTCAGGTATGCAGTGGCATGGTCTCTTTTGGAAAATGACTGCATAGGTTTTGTATACAATGCTGTAGATGGATACTTCAGTTCTGTACCAAATTTAACTTTACAATAAATTTCTATGGCCTGTTAAATGTGCATCTTACTTGGAAGAGCTCCCTGGAAATGTTTTACATGTTTAATACTTACTGATAACTAGTTGTCTAGACAGTGTGGTGTGTAAATTTCAGCATTGCTGAAGATATTAATTAATGATTTTATTAATAGGTTAAACTGAAACTGATTTTGAGGGTCTGCTTAAAGCTGCAGCTCTGCATCTAGGGACTGCCTCTTGGAGTTAACTATGGACTCTACATTACTCCAGTTGTACAGAATGAAACGCATCTTAGGGAACCAGTGTCACTTTCCACCTTTTTATTTTGTATTGTTTTTGTGTCATACATTTCCTGTAATGGAAGTGTTAATTTTACTGTACTTTTTGGTACCTTTTTGGAATCTAATGTATTGTAAGGTATTTTACATGTGTTCTGATTCACCATGACATGGATATTGAAGCTATCCTAGCTTTTGAAATAAAAAAGGCGTAATCTAGTGTCTTGTGCCATTCTTCAGCTCGTGTTAGTGAAACACCAGTATCCTGTTCCCAGAACTTAGTTCATGGCAGTACCTTGATAGATGAAGAGTTGTGCTTAAATGTTTTTAATCTTAAAACTAGAAGGCTGTGGTGGTAGTTGTGCTCCCTTGCAGTTAAGTGGCAGCTAAAACCTGCTGTCATGTCTGCCTGGAGGCTGTGGAGGAGAGCTCAGGTGAGAAGCCCCAGCTGTGGTGGGGCTATGCTGGTGAGGTGGTGGCTCATGCTCTAGGCAAGCACAGAGGCTCAGAGTAACTGTATTGGTGTCTGCATTGGGCTCTGCTTGGAGGAGCCAGAGCTGTAGGTTTCAGGTAAGGTTTGGGAGGTAGCATTGCAGGAGGGAGCCAAGAGGTATGCAAGAAGCTGGCTGCACTTCCTTCATATTTCACTGTCTTGAGTCTGAGACTTGTCTGCAAGTTAATTGGGTGTATATACTTGCCTTGAAAGGCAGATTGGACAAACATTAAATTACCAATGCTAAGTCTGAATTTTTGCAGCCTTTTTGTATAATAGAAAAGGCTAAAAACTTCCACTGCAGTTGTGGGTGGAAAAAGCATCTCTTTCTCTAGAGATAAGTGACCAGCTAGAAATTATCTCCTTTTTTGACTTTACTGTTAGTTTACTGCTATTTTAAGACAATAACTGTCATGTGATTTGCCTGTCTTGTTGCAGAATATAGGTAGCAAGCTCTACTGCGCAAAGTAAATTTCTAATCTTTGTTGCATTGATCAGTTTGATTTTCAGTCTCCTATTAAAGCTAAAATATGACAATTTTTTTCCTTGTAACAAATTTTTTTGGAACAAGTAACACCCAGAAGTGGAATCAAAACAAGTAACTAAGACAAGAAACAAACACAAGTTACTAGTGACCTTTTCATTTTTTTAACAAGGGATGCAGCTATTTCTGCATGGATTATAATCTGCTGCTCCCTGCTGGCCATCTTGAAAAGAAAATCTTGCTTGTAAATTTACAAGTCTGTAAGACTCTTCTGGTGTTAAGTGGAAATCCTGAGTATTAAAAAAAATTAAGATTTGAAATCAGACTTGACAACTTTACAGCTGGACTGTGTAACCTCCAGCCCAACTTGCTTGCAAATAAAATAATAGCAGGTCACTGAAACAAATAAGTACAGTATTTATAAGTATTACTGTCTCAAGATTTAAAATTGAAATACTTTATTGCATACTTTCACTGTTTTTTCTGTGAAATAAGGGGTAGCAGAATATTTTTCTAGCAAACACTTGGCCCTCCAGTTGGAAAATTGCATGTTACCAGGACCATTGTGCTGCAGTCCTTCTGGCTAGTAGTGTCCTAGCAAGAGTTTGTCAGCTGGTGTTATTGTGGTGGTTTTTGTAAGTAGGTGCTCAGGTAATGCTTCCTTGACAGGTGATGTGGCCTTAGGCAGAAACTGAGGATACTGGTTCTTAAATGCAGAGCTGGCTTTTCCCTTTCTTCTTTGCATGAAAAGTTTGTGATACAAAGAACTGCCTGGTGAAAGTAAAGGCTTGTACGCAAGGTTGTTGCTTATGGCTGTTATCTACTCTTAATTTCCTAATCCTACTTGGATATTTTTTGAGGACAGACTCTGTTTATAAGAAGTGGGTTGGGAGCCATAGCCCTCAGCTGTCTGTCCTTAATGAGTTTGATGTTAGGAATTTGGAAGTAAAGTTTTTGACTTAACCTGGTGGCTGAGAGTGTTTGTTGAATATAGTGCTACTTAGGGACCTTGTTCTGACACTGGCTGCTGAAACTGGTCAGAGGAGCCTGGGAAGGACTGGGTGTACTGGCACCTGGAATGGTGTTTGCATAGGCAGCTGAAGACTTAAAAAAATCAGAACACCCATTGGCCCATCTTGATTTGAAAAAGTTGTAACCTGAAAGTGCAGAAATTTAGAAAATTTATTTTATAGTGGCCACTAGAAAGATCCTCCTTTATAATCAGTTTTAGATATGCTGTTTTAAATAAAAGCCAATTCCACACTGCCAGAGTTGAGACAAGTTCTTGTAAAATTTATTTCTCCTAAAGCTTTTACTAAAAACAAGATAAATGTAAACAAAAAAAATCAAAAGTGACTTATCTGGTCTAAGACATGCTAGGATGAAGATAAAATGTGCATTATTATAGTAGAATAATGTTTCTTAGTAGTAGATCTTGATCACTGTTTGAAACCTATGGAAAGAAAATAATGTTACCGGTTTTTTGTAAAAATATCATTAAAAGAAATACTTCATTGCCTCATTTTCGCTTACATTATATGTAAGTGTCTTACTAGTACTGTACTTAGTAAGAGGCTTTTTGCATTCTTGGGTTTCCTGTAGAAAATGCATTTTTCTTGCTTAGTTTAGTTTACAGACAAGCACATTAAGTCATTAGGCCTCTAATTTGCACTGGCACTGTTAAGTAATCTTTCTGTTCCTAAGAGTAAGTAGTATAAAACAGCTGTATGTTTTTCCAATAACTTGCTAAATAAAATATTAACACATTTTTCTTGTGCCTGCTATACTAATATTACACTGAACTAAAACACATTTCTCCTTAGCTCAGGGACATAGCACTGTGAATCTCATGGTGGTTGAGGCCACCAGTGGTTACACTACTCACAATGATCACAATTAGGTGCATTCTTGCCCAGCTGTCCAGAGTTCTACTAAACACGTGGTTGTCTTTTACTCAGAGTAGTTTGAAGTGTACCAAAGGGTGTTGTTATCAAGGTGTTAAGTGTACCCTGTGCTCATGAGTGCGCAGCAAACTTAGTTGCAGCTAGGTGTTCTCTTGGCAACCTATTGAGGGACTTCAACAGATGAAGACATAACAAGGCTTTGAAGACTTAACAGAACCAGCCCTACTCTGATACCCACAAACTTTTGAGTCTAGGTGTAAACTGACCCTGAAGGAAAAGATACAAGCTGTGAACTTAAAATGACAATTATGGGGAGACCTGAGAGGTGGTTATGCACCACCAGCTTCTGGCTGGAGCCTTAAGGCAGTGAACAGCAAGCAGAAAAGCTGTGTGTCTGTATGATGTGCAGTCATTTGCATGCTCTAGAGGCAGTCACGTCTGGGACATGTTAGCCCTCACAAACAAGTGATGCACACAGTGTTGCTGGGAGTGTCAGAATGATTGAAGGTAGTTGCAAATGCTAGATGCACACAAGTGTGGTCTGTGCTTGGAGATTCCCAGAAATTCCTGCAGACTGAGTAAAAACATCTCTGAGGAAGCTTTATTCTGACAGTGCTTGCAAAGTTATGTTTAGGAATCTTGGCTTTTAAATAGTACTGGGTGACTATAGGTAAATACCTGCTCAGGTAGAACAAATAGATGTTTTCTTAGTGGTTCAGACATTCTTTTTCCATATCTGGAAAGAGAATAAGCAACTTAGTAAAGTCATGACTTTGTGATTTTTTGTACACTAACTTTCTTAATGCTAAGCGTGTAGAAATTGTATAACAAGCTAAGTGGCAAAAGTACATAGATTGATTATGGCTTTCAGGAACAGGTGTACAGCTTTTACATGTTGTGCTTGTTCAGATAAACTGAACACTCAAACCTCAGCCAGAACAAAGCTATTTTAAAAGGCACATGCATCTGTAGAGGAAGTAGTTTTGTGAGACAACTTCAGCACAGAATAACTTAAAGGCAAAGGCTATGTGCTCAACATCTACCATCTTGGCTCCATTTTAGCACTTCTGAAAAACAGGCTCAGTAGTGCAGCATTGTCTTTGAGGCAGTTCAGAAACCACCCTCTGTTTTTGAGGTTTTTGATAATTTTTTACCTGTTAGTATTTTGTCAATTGTCTCCACAACAAATTTTGCATCCTCCATATTAAAGCACATTGGGGGCTTGAATTTCAGCACATTTCTTCCTGGCCCATCTGTACTCAATAAAATATATTTTTCCTTAAGTCTGGAAAGAGCAATAACAAAGAATTATGTTTACTTCTGCATGTAGTTAAGAAAAACTTCCAAGCACCATCCTGCAGGCTGTCACACAGTGCCTTTCTACACTGAGTGGTCTCTGTTTGGGCCAGTTTGTTCTATTTTAGCAGCTCCTAAGTGGCAAGGACAGCCTGTAATTGTGTGCTTGCTTCCCACACTGAGGAACTCCATGATTGTCCCCTGTACCTTGTTATTAAATCTTCTGCTTCTGCTGTGGCTGGAGTCCTTTCTGCTTGGTCTTTGATTAAATCCACTCCAATGAATAAGCCACAACCTCTGTAACAGAAATAAAAACAGTCAGTCAGTGTCAGAGGAAGGAACTACATGTGAACTAGACAGGTTTTTCGTAAGAAGAGACCTTTACTGCATGAGATGTTTGGCTACTGCTAGAAAAGGTTTTGCTGTTTTGAAGAAATGTAAGTAGTACAGACTTCTGTCTGCTCCCACTAGCAGCACAGGACAGCATGTTAAGCATATTTTCTATCTAGCTCATCACTTCTGTACTACCTTGTGCACTTAAAATTCAAGTTCAAACAGGAAAGTGAATTCCTTTAGCAGCTAATAAATTGATAGAACAGTACTAGCCCAGAATGAAAAAATATATGAGACTTCTGATAAGCTCAAGTTTGTTTTACTTTAATGTACAGAAGGCTGTTTATTTTTACTGAAAACACAAAATTTAATTTATTTTTCAAAGCAACACCTGTTGGATTGAGTTCTTGGACTGACTGAACCAAACAAAGCAGCTAAAAATGTAAATTAGGCATTGATACCTGACATCACCAATGATGGGATGCTTGATTTGCTGCTCCTTGAGTGTCTTCATCAAGAAGTTGCCTACCTCTGTGGCATGAGCCTGAAGGTTTTCCTTCTCAATCACATCTAACACAGCTAATCCAATGGCACATGAAACAGGGTTTCCACCAAACTGAGCCCAGGATAGGAACACAAAGAGCCAGAGAAAGGGAAGAAACATGCAGTCATGTCACTGAAAGTGTAGCCTCAGTGATAGAAGGAGCATATTATCACTTTCATCAGATGGAGTAAATACATGAGAGTAACAGCCTAGAAACATAGATAGAAATAGTACAGTAATACAGTTACTTTTTAGTTACCGTGGTAAATATTAATACAAACACTGCATGACGATCTAATTTTAATCCTTCGACTCTTTTACAGAAGTGGGCAACTGTTTACTTACTGTATTAAAATACTCTACTCCTGTGGCTGCAAATGCTTCTGCAATTTCTTTCGTTGTTGCTACACAAGCAAGTGGGTGCCCATTTCCTATTGGTTTCCCCATAGTGACAATATCAGGTATAAAATCTTCTCCCTGAAGCTGGAATGCCCAGAAGTGCTTGCCAACCCTGCCAAAGCCAACTTGAATTTCATCAGCAATAAACACACCTCCTGCCTTGTGCACATGCCTGTAACAGAACAGATTTGATTGTCTCTTAAAAAGAAAGAGGATAAAGCATTTACCATTAAAGAACATGCAGAAAGTGTTACTTTGCAAATTCTGAGGAAACAAATGTGTACAGGCATATATTGTATACCATGTGTTTATAAGTAGATCGTTGCCACATAAAAAGTTCACATTCCAACATGAAGGCTTGGGTAATTTCCTGCCTGTCAAGCTCTATGCTACAGCAGGCAGAGAAATTATCTATTTACCAAATACATTAAGTTTAGAAAATTAAGATAATGAATGACCACTTACTCTGCAACCTTCTGAAAATAGCCTGCTGGGGGAATGATTTGACCACCCACACTTGGTAGAGATTCAACAAAAAATGCAGCAATCTGAAACACAGCATATAATGTTTGAATACAATACAGAAAGTTGTGGAGCAAGTGCTTTGTCCTTAGATGCTTTTTGCATTATTAATGTGATCTTTTCTTTTTGACAAGTCCATACCATGTAGCTTAGTAACTCTGAACTGCACTGACTGTCAGGCACATTCATTTCTAAGACAAGACAAACAGTTAAGGAAATAAAATTTTACCTTTCTACCTCTCTTATGTGCATGCTCAATAATATTTCTTACTTCATCAGCATAGGCTGTTACTGAATCTTCATGGTCTTCTCTATAAAGTCCTCTGTATGTGTCCGGAACAGGAGCCTATACAAAGGAACAGTATCCTATATTCAATATATCATAAAAACAACTTAATTCAATTGACAAGTAATTGGTAGGTATAGGCTGAAGTACATACCACATGGACCCATTCCTTTTGTCCTTCCAGATTTCTGAATTTATATGGGCTTATGTCAATCAAAGATGTCAGATGTCCATGGTAAGCACTTAAAAAACAATTGGCAGAACTAAACAGTAATTTTCTCAGCATTAATAGTTCTTTAGTATTAGCATTCCAAATTTTAAAGAGTAGCCAGCTGCTATCACTTGGTAGGAAATTCAGTAACTTAAACTGAGAACAACTCTGCAATTTTTTTTCTGTCAATAAGCTTAGTACTATTTGTATTTTTTGCTGTATCTGAATATAAGGGATGCAGAGGGACAGGAGACTTGTCACTGGTTTGCCTGCACCAGTCACTGGAATCACAGCAGGGAACACCTGAGCAGGATCACAAGATTGCACAACAACTGTGGAAGGGCCTATTTCTGAGCATCCTCCAACAATGGAGTTTCCAGTGACTGTAGGCATCCTATTCTACTAGTATTTGACCTGCTGTCATGACAAAAGACATTTTTTTCTCTGTCTCATCAAAATTCCTCCAGTTTGAAATTAGATCTGAGGTCTTTTTTCCTGTCACCATACCTCTTCTCCCCTGGCTCCCATCTTTTTTGCTCCTTCCCCATGAGACCGTTGTAGTTGCAGTGAGATCTGCCTGGCTGTCTCTTGCAGCTGAACCAACCCAGTATCTCTCACTGCTGTGGCTCCCTTCCCATCGTGGCAGGCCACTGCTGGCCTCCTTCCAGTGTGTCAACAGCTGCCATGTGCTGGAGAGCCCAACCACAGCTCTCAGGGTTGGGCTGGCAAATACTGAACAGAGGGAAAAATTATTTCCCTCAGCTTCCTGGTTACAGTCTTTCTATTACAGGAGGATTTCAGAAATGCTCTGACTATGGGCCAAAACTGACCCTTGTACCCCAAATTGCCAATGTACTCACTGATCTAAAACGATAACATCCTCATGTTTTGTGTACTGCCGTGCCAATCTCAGGGCAAGGTCGTTTGCTTCAGATCTACAATGGAAAAATTTAGTAATTGCTTCATTGTGGATGTCTTGAGTTTTGAAATCTAACCTCCTTTGTACTGTTCTGTCTGCAGAGAACAGACAGAACTCAACACATGTTATACACAAATTCCTTAGTAAGCAGCACTCACTAGGAAGAACTGTTCACCAGAACAGAAACCATCTTAAAAAGCCAGAGCACAGGAACTACTGCAGAAACAATTTGGCTTTTTTTTTTTCCTTCCAGATGAAGCTTGCTTAGGAATATACCCCCCCCGCCTCCCCAGCTGAAGCAATGTATTGGTACATTTAATTTTGAGAATAATTCCCAAGTCAGAAGACAAATCAGACAAGAAACTAATATAGTAAATATTTACATTACTGTTTAGTAGTCCAAGGTCTTACAAATAGAATAAAAAATGCTTAAATAAAGCACTACTTTAGTTCCCAGGTAGAGAGCTTGCATAATCAAACCCATGTTTTTGTCATTACATCCACACCAGACTGAAACTGGCTGTTGATAAGCAAGTGTGTATTATCTGTGTATATCTAGTAAAGCCCCAGTATTAATTCTAATTTACCCAACTTACCCAGAATTCAAAAAATAGAAGATGCATAATTTCTCAGGTAGTGTTTTTGAAAGTCTCTCTGCATAATCAACCAAGTTGTCATGAAGGTAACGAGAATTTGTATTTAACAATTGATTCTGTTCATGGGCTGCCTTTACTATATCAGGGTGACAGTGCCCAACTGCAAGAGAATGTGGAGAGTGGTTTGAGAGTTCTTTGTATTACCCATGGTGTTCATTCACATGCCAGCTTAACACTTACATTTCTCTAACAGTACAAAGATATTATCAGTAGGGCCTTAATAGTGGTACATCTTGTAAAAGTATTTTTTTGCTCCTCAGAAAGTTTAAAGTTGCCTCCTACTGGTTTTAAATGTTTGTAGTTAGTAAAGGAAATTGATATGCTAAAAAAATAGTGTCTGATTTCATGCTTGTATTTAGGCAGTTACATAGTTCAGGAGTTTGGGAAGGTGCAGGTAAGCTTTTACTATCAGAGAATTACTAGGTTAGAGAGATTTCAAATCCCGTAAGAAAGCAGCAATTACTTAATCATACACAATTAAGGCACCACACTGAGCAGTGGTTGTGTGATAGTACACTTAACAGTAACTGTTACAAAAACAACAAAATGCCATTTGTTAGTTTTACAGTGAGGTGCTTGAGTTTCTGTGGAAAAAAATCTGTATGTTTTAGACATATTTCTTGGAAGTCGGGACAGGGAGCAAGTCTGGAAAGTGCATTCACACACACAGATTCAAACAAACTGTAATTCCCCAAACTAGAGGCTCAAGAAAGTTTCCTTCCAGTTTTCCAATTAAAGACCCCCTCCCCCAGCACAGTGCAACTGTAGTAAAAGTACTGATTGTTCTTTGTTCTGCTTAGAAAAACACAGCATCAAATAACATCCAATACCATGACTTTAACTTACCATGAGCAACATTGTTTATGCAGTCAAGGTATTGCTTCCCATTCTCATCATACATATACTGGCCTTTTGCCTTCACGATCTTCACAGGATCATTAGAAAAAAACAGCTTGCAAGAAGAGCTGTGACAAGCACCAGAAAGCAAAATAAATCTTAGTGAGTTTAGTTCATTCTGCTGGTAAAAGACATTTCTCCTGTTTGCTGGCACAGTCATCCTGCTCTTGACACCTAAACCAAAGCCTTGTACTCCAATTTTCATAGATATACAGGAAAACAACACACTCCAAACCCAAAATTCCTACTCTAGGATCTAGCCACAGCAGGAGGACTTGCCTCTATAGTTTCATCCTATATCAACTGCAGTTCTTTACTGTCTGTGCTGTCTGCCCTTTTTGTTCTTTGTGTCTCATACCTTGTGCTGTGTTCTTTTTATTGTTCTTATTATGTTCTTGCTATTCCTGCCAAGGTCTTGATTTTCCAGATAGTTTGGTGTGCAGGTGATTGTTTACAGCTTCACTAGCTAAAGCACTGAGTGATTTTATAAGGTTGAGTTTCCTTAAGTGCATTTGTTGTGTTTCACATCTTAAATGAATTGCCAAACAAGTAAAATGGAAACACGCTCGGCTGAGTTGGAGTTGCAGCGATTTGATTCTGAATACTTAATTTAGTAGAAGATAGCTTGTACAGAAGTAATTTGACTGTAAATACAAAGCCATTGTCAAATGGATGACAAAGGACAATGCTGTGCTTCATTATCCCTCTTCCCAACAGGAATCTTGATACTTTCTGTTTGAGCTGGCAAAACAGTTGGGGGTTTTTGTAGGCCTCTCCTAACTGTTCAAAAGACGCTAAGAAAGTGCTTGCAGAGGCTGGGTCTTTGTTACCAGGGGCAGGGCAAATCAGTTAGAAGAAGATTTAATACCCAGAGTAGTATTTTTCAGGTGTATGTAACTGGCATAATTCTAGTTTCAATATTTACTTTCAGCCCAACTTTTCTAAAACACATAAAAGTAGCCTTGGATTTGAATATATATTATATGAAAATATTCCCACAGTTAAAAAGAGTTGTGCTGCCATTCTTGGTGATGGTCTTCAGAATTAAGACTTTTTTAGGTTGGTTGAAACACCACCAGTAAAGGGAAGTTTGGAACTGAGTCTTGTCCACATTCTGTCAGAGAGGGCAGACGTTTGTTGTTAATTCCATTACGGTTTTGGGGTAATTAGTTTTCTGAAAGACGGGCTATAATAGTAGGTGAGCCAGAACCTCGCCTGGCCCAGCAACGGCCTCCAGCCCCAGCTGTGCCTCCGCTGGGCTCACAGAAAACGCTTTCTAAGCACTTTAGACTCCAAACAGGCGCGCTCGGTATCATACGGGTTTTATAGTGCAGTTTCGTAATCCCCCTCCTTAAGAAAGCTAATTACTGTTAATTACAGCAGAGCACGGGCTGTGCGGGCGCAGCGCTCCGGCGCTGCCCTGGTTTCAGCCCGGGCGCGATGGCGCTGCCACCGGGCGGGGGCCGCGGGCTCGGCCCCGCTCCCGGCCACGTCCGGCGGCAGCGCCCG
>JACBWW010000030.1:389264-471473 GCA_020086605.1 Lanius collurio | reverse complement strand
CCGAGCACTCACCCGACGAGCTGCCGCCGCAGGGCCAGGGTCTGCTGCCGGGAGCGCGGCTCTGCCGCCCGCATGGCCGCGGAGCCGCCCGCCAGGCCGGAGCGGGCCGGCGGCGGAGCGACGGGGAAGGAAGGGAGGGAGGAAAGGAGGAAGGGAGGGAGCGGCCGCCTCCCGCGGGGGCCGGGCCGCGAGGGGAGGGGCGGCGGCAGCGCAGGGACACGGGCACTGCCCGCCCGGAGCGCCGAGCGCGGCCCGCGGCACCCAGAGCGCGGCTCGGGGCTTGCGTGCGCCCGGGGCGGGAGCTCAGCCAGGGACCGACGGAACAGCGCTTCCCTCCCAGGCAGGAGTGCGGACAAACTGGGGAGAGGCTGCGGCCCCTGGCACCCCGCAGGGCTGCTGGCAGCTCAGCCTTAAACCAGACACCACAGGGGTTTACACCGCCCTGGTGCATCCGACCCCACACCCCACTCACTTCGGAGGGAGGAACAGGCTCTTCAGGATCATTGGTACAGCTGTAGCACTCTTCTTTTGAAATACACATCGAGGAAGTTTCTTTTATAGTTGAAAATAATTTGAGCGGGCAGCCTAGGTGGTAGAACTGAAATAATTCTTCAACACATACTTGATTGTTTAAGCAGAAGTAAACCCAGCCTTTTATATGTTGTACCTGTGTTTGGTTGGTGGCAGATAGGTAGATACCTGACTGACTCCTTTAGAGCCAATCCTAAAACAGTTAATAGTTAGGATTAAAAGAGGAAATGCTGTCAATCAGATTAGAATGATCTTTCTTCCATTCCTGTTTGACTGGAATTACCTAAAAAAAAAAATAGGAAGATAAAGAACTAGAAAGGACGTTCTGCATTGGATTGAGTTCTGCTACTGCAGGTGTTGTATCCCATAACCAAATTCACTTGTCCAGCTTGATTCTAGAAAATGCCACATTTTTTTTCCTTCCAAGTACATGTTCACATTCTTTTGGCTTAAACTGACCAACAGCTTTTAAAACTGTAGAACAACAGAACAAGTAATTTTAAAACTACACTTTGCAGATTTTTCTGACTAGATAGAGCCACCAATAATTATCTCTAGTTACAATTACTTGATAAACACAGGAGCAGTCTAAATTTTGTGCAATATGGAAAATGCAAAACCAAATTGCTATGTACTCAAAGTTAGATTGAACTTAGTCTAACTCCATTGTTTCTTAAAGGTCAGGTTTTAAGTAACAAAAGACAGTGGAGAGAAAGTTAATAATGGCTGTTAATCTTTATTTGAACTCTTGTCTGGTTAAGATATTTACTAGCTATTTATAATAACAACCTGAACATTTACAATTTGGAAAGTTTGCTCTTGGTTACAAATGCGGAGTTCATTATACATATTCACACAACTGTAAAAGTAATCTGTACAGAGAGACCATTTCTTAAAATCTAGTCCTTCTATTAAAAAAAGCACAAGAGAAAAATATTTTTTTAGGTCTCAAGGTAATGTATTGTCCGTTACAGTTTAAAACTAAAAATACATGATGCAGTACTAATTAATACCATTTTAACATGTTAAAACAATGGATAAGAAATACTGTTATTTATGCCTTCATTTTTAAAGTAATTGTTCCCCAGAGAAGAGTAAATAGAATACTTTTCCTGGTACATACACGATCAAAAATCACAAAAAGTTTGCAAATAGAGATGTGAAGTACATTTTCTGTAATTTTCATATCTATATATTTCTTTTCAAAGGTGATACATTTTACAGAAATTTAGCCAGCTTTATATAAAATACCATGTAAATACATTCAAAACTCATTTTTGGCAAACTGCAAACACACAAACAGCCCTTTCTCCTCTCAACAGCCTCCCTGGAGTGATGCAACCGCTCACATAAATAAGGGACACTTGCATAACGTGGTAGAGGATTAAGCTCTATCGGCATAATTTCAATACAAGTATGGACAGATAAGGCACATGTTGCATGTATTTTTCTAAACTGTATACAAATAAGTAAGATTGTCAGTTATATTTGAAATACCAGCAGGTACAGTTTCTCAAATGCTAATATATGCACCAGTTTTGTAACATTTCCATGTCCAAAGTCATGTAATGCAACGAAGAAGGGGGCTTTCAGTTTTGACTGTGATATTTGTGCTGAACATTTTTCATATTCAGTATTTTTGATTATTTTTTAAGATAGCAGACCCAAATTGAAATACAAAAAGCTGTTATGACATTGTTTCTAAAACTGCACTCTATGAAACAAACCAGCAAACACAACAGGCTCCAGCTCTGATTTGCACTGATGGCAACTTAATGACCTTTCCTGCTAAATTCACAAATTCAGTGGATATCTGCTTTGCAAAACCAGATCCTAATTTTTTTATGTAATTGCAGAAATGCAAGTCTGATAAGCACTCGCCTACACGTAATAAATGCATGTAAAATGAACTTTTCAAATACAGTGTTTAACAGTATAATAAAAAGCAGCAGATGGTATTAGTGTCATTTACAGATACTTGGGATCACCTCAATTTTAAGTTTCTCTTCATTAATACCTGCATTATATAAGGGACCACACAAGTGAGCTGACACAGAAGTGAGCTGATTGTTCCATGAAACTACACTTACAGCAACTTCTACCAGAACTTAATAAAACAGGAATTGTTTGTTCTAAGACACAGGAAAACCACAAATGTTATTAATGTATTTCTTTCTCCACTCTCTTGTCAATAATTCAACTTCTTATGCATGGAAAACTCATGTTTCCCAGCCTTTCTGTGGTTTCCCCCAGGCTGTCTACAATAATATACAATAATAACATCTATTAAGTCCTTCCTCCATTCATTTCTAAGTGACAGATTTTCAGCACTTACTTTAGCTGCAGGTTACACAACAGTCACACATCCCTTGTGTTGTGCCATCTAATGGCACACAAGCACATGGCAAAGTTGCAGTAATTCACCTGGGGGTGTGAAAATACTAAAAGTAATTTTAGCTTACAAATATAAACGATCACCAGGGAAAATAAAGTTTAGGAAATGGATTTTTTTACTCACTGGTTTGCTTAGGTCTGCAATAGATTCTCCCGAGTGGAGCTGTGGAGTATTTAGAACTGAACTAATTATGGCCAGGTCCAGTGCAGTGCCAGGGACACAACAGTTAAAAGGCAGGTGATTCCAATAAATGGCACTGAGACTGGACTAACTAGAGTGGCCAGATGTTTCTCTCTGCCCCCTCCTTTTTGTTAAAGAAAAAAACTAAAACACTATTGCAAAAGAGTCAAGAAATACGCTTACATAAATGCTGTCCTGTAAAGTTGCCAGGTTCAGTGTGTGCCACAGTGATTGCCTTTGCAAGCCAGTGTCACAGGCCTCTTGAAATTACCCATATATTTCACTTCTAAGTCTTCTGGTTAAACCCCCTGCAAGGCTGGCTGTGCTGCTCAGCATGTCAGCCTGTCCTGAACAGGTAAAAACCAGGAATTTTGAATTAAACAAAGCAGTACTGAGGTTCTTTCCACCCCTGGACACTGCTGAGGACATTCCTTCCTATGTTAGAGCACGTTGTATCCGAACTCACTGATCCAAATTCAGCCACTTACCTGCACTCTTTGTTCAGGATGAGTGGTTTGGGGACATTTAAGTTTTTATATTTTTATCATTTGTTATTATTAATATTTTGCATCTCTTAAAGATAAATCTGTCGCCTACAAAGGAAATAATTCAGAACTTCCATGCTCAAAATTTTAAAAATTGAAATGTGTCAGGAAGCCTACTACAGGTAGATTTTAGTTGTGTAACACTAAAAATTATCTGGGCAACAGTGGGACTGAAAAAAACTTGAGAACACAATGGTATTTCCCAAGACAGAAATACTAGAGTTGGAAAAAAATATGAAAACTTGCTATCCATGCACTCTTGGTTTTACTAATATCTATTCAAACCATAGAGTTACACAAAAGTCATGCCTGCTGTAAATTAAGGGACATTGTCACAGCATAGAATTTGCTTCTCTTTAAAAAAAAAAGGTCTCCTCTAGAGGGCAGCATCGAACCAGCATTCACTGACCAGGGAACACCTTTATGATGCACGTGTTACACTGACAGGCACGGGGAGTTACCATTCGGATAAGGCTGGAAACTTTTTGGCATCTTAATTGTTGAAATATTTTTTTACTTATTTTAATCAATTGTGCATTACAACATGTGAGTTCTCGCATTCTTGCCCAAGAGCCTGCTATATTTGGCTGAGTGCAAAACCCTATGTATAAAACTTTATCCTGGGTAGTGGTTACTATAACAATCTTAAAACCACAGGTGTCATTTTCCATGGATTACTTTGCATCATTGCATTGGATGTCTTAAACTGCTGAAACCTCCCATGTGTTTTGCTGGTTTGCTTGAGGATTTCAAATGCTGAATCTATGAAATTACAGAATACAAAAGCTCATCTAAATATTTTATCTATTAGTTTCCTAAAAAGAAAACACATCAGAAAGTTGCTTATCATGAAAAGAAACATTCTTATTTTTAAATACACAGGAGAGAAATCCATACAGAAATAAATTCATCACCATTATATATACAGGAATTGTCAGAAGCAGTGCATACAGGAGAGACGACTCTCCATGGGAATAAAACAAAGCATGTGGCAATGTCTTGATAATGATTTTTTTAAACTAAAGTATTGATGAGCTGATACTTGGAAACAGTTTCAGTTTGGGGTCAGATCAGGATTTCTATGCCACCTGTTTCATAATCCACAGAAATATTCCTGAGCTCACTGGCCAAGCCACAATTGAGCTGCAAAACTCTTAATTAATCTCATTTGTCCCCATCAGAACAGGCCAAATCATTGGGTTCACACTCTGGCAAGGTTCCTCTCAAGCTCCCAGCACTATGGAGTTACATACATGGGGTCTTTTTGCCTTATTCCCTTCTTCCCCAAATCCATCCTCCCCAGGAGCTTTATGGAATGCTCCCCATACTCACAGTTGGGTGCAGCATCACCACTCCTGGAGCACCAGCACTGACACAACGACAGCCAGTGGCAGCTCCAGCCTCAGTCACGGAATGCACTTGCTGTGTCTCATGGCAAGGCAGCCCTGCCTGCAGAGCTTTGTGGCTGAAAAACCTTTTAGGGGTCTCAAGTGAGTTCTTGTGCCCTTATGATTCAGTTTGGGAACTTTGCTTCCAAAACTGATTAGGCTACGGTGTGTTAGAGAATGTTTGTTGGTAGTGACTGGAAGATGGTCATTAGCTCCAGTTTTGAACAGAACAAGCCTTAAAGAAAGCTGTGTGTCCTCTGCTCCTGGGCAGCAGTGGACATGGTGAGCTTAACCTCATGGAAACTCCCATGCTTTCACAGGCAGTTAAATTAGAGGCAGGAATTTTGTTCTGTCATCTAAAAAAACAAAAATGCATTTGTCTGAGTTTCAGGTTCCCCCAATATCAGTAACTTCAGTGTGTTGCTCAGAATGTCTATTGATGAATCCAGGAAGTTACACCAAATATTTTAGTGATCAAGAAAAAACAGTGACTCAGTCCCAGACTGACCCCCATTTCATAAGCATTAGCGGCCTCCCTGTCAATCTTCTTCATTGCTGCTGACATACAGTGGTAACATTCAGCTGCATTTTGGAATTGCTATAAAGCAGTCTCAGATTCTTTGAAACCAGAGGGGAAAACAAAAGAGATGTTTCCTGGGTAAAAAAAAACCACCCTTAGCTTTGTGAAAGGCTGAGATCATGACTGAGTTTTGAGCAAGACTGCCAGTACTACCTATAAGTAAAATTTGTCTTCGTGAGCTATTTGCCAAGTCAAAGTATTCAGAAAGACCCAGATAAACATTTTCATATGGAAGGAGAATATAATCAACTGATCTGGCATGAATTTGCAGAGCAAAGCACATTTTTTTAACTCATTGCAGTAAGATCATGACTGCTCTGTATTTAACAGCTACTCTTCTAAATATGTTTGTGTGTAAGGCACATGGAAATCTAAACAGATTTCCTCTTAGACTCTCTGTAATCAGTACAAAACCCAACAGTTTCTCTGATAAAGTCAATCATGAATAATACAATTGATAATCACAGAATGGCTGGGCTTGAAACAGTCTTTAAAGATTGTCTAGGTCCAACTCTGTGCCAAGGGCAGGGAACCAGATACACTGTTCAGAATATAAAGGCCAAATGCACCAATTTCAGCCGAGGACCAGGAAGGCTTCAGGTGCCAGTGACAGCCTGCTGGAGGATCCATTCCCTGCTCTGCTCCTGGGAGCTCTGCTCTCCACAGGTCTCTGCTCCTTTGATGATGAGAGGTTGGTAGAGTAGAGGTACCACTCACAAGCCTTGGAGACAGACTGGTTAGTTCCTCATAGCCAAAGTGGCAACAGTGTGCAGCAGGATCCTACCTGCCAGCATTCCTGATGGGAGTGGCAGCAGCAGGAGTCCACAGAAGCCACTGCACGTGAGAGTGAGTCCAATGTCCTGAATATTCCTGACTGGCTGCAGGTGCATAGATGATTTTTGTACCTGCAGAACCAACCAAGGGCTCTTGCCTAGGAATTTCCAAAGAAGATCACAAAAAGGTTTGGTAGCTGAGCTTGTAGCACTGATGGGGGTGGATGCAGCTGCACTCCTGTGCTAGGATGGTAACTCCAGCCTCTCTCCATTACTAACAAGTGTCTTGGGTGCTGTGGCAGCAGAGGCTCTGTGCTGGGAGGGGGTCGGTGGCCTTGCAGAGTGGTGAGAGGGTAAAGCACTATTCTGGTATTCTGTATCAATGTTTTGCAGGCCTGGCAGTGGTCACAGTTGATGCCTACAAGCACTGGATATTCCACAAGTTGAAGACGGAATACTGACTTGTTTACCTGAAGATAATAGGACTTCGGGGTATTTCCTCAGAGAAAATATAAATTTTAATATAATTTCATAAGCTTTGGAGGTTAGCTTGTCTTGTAGCTTCAGTGATATCAAACTTCTTCAAGTAGGAACTAGATAGAAAGCTGTTTAGTTTTTGCCAGCATATGTAAAACAAGACTTTTCTATCTGCATTGTAGATTGTTTGTGGACACTTCCAGATTCTTGTGCTTTTTGCAGTCATTCTGGGGACTGAACTCTCATTGATACTGAAAGAAGTTCCATGAACATGACATGGGCAGGAGTTTGAGTGTAGAAGTTCACAGCGTGGTTTGGAATAGTGAACTGCTTTTAGTTTGGAGATGACTGGGGGAGATGGGAAGAGCAACTGTACATTAAGGGAACAATTACAGATCTTCCTGGTGACATCAATGAGAGATTTGCCTTCAATCTTTCACAGAAAAATTTTTAGCTTTGATTTGGGATATTAAAGGGGTTTTTCAAAAGCATTAAAGGCCAGTGGAAGCTTGTTAGCTGCTCCTTATGCCTTTAAAAACCCCTACACCAAAACTGATAGCTGAGAACATGAAATGGAAGTAAATAAAATGCATTTTCATTGCTGTTTTGAGTTACATAATTGTTGTTTCTTGATTTGTTAGTGGATCAGAATTTACATGGATTTAATCTATATGGTGACCAAGGAAACAGTAACTGGTAGAGATGCCAAGTACATCCACAAAGCCAGTGATGTGTAGGTATAGCCCCTGAGCAGCCAACAGGTAAAAAATTCACTGCCTACAGCCCTGAGCTGTGTCACCTCTCCCGAGCTTGGTGGCCATTTCAGCATTGACCAGTGCAGAGCACAGGCTCCCCTGACTCTGGGGATAAGCTCAAGGACACCCAGAGCCTGGTCACATACAAGAACTCAGACACCAGACATCACCCTACCTGTGTGGAGCACAAAGCACATTCCCACTGTTCTTCAGAATATCCGAGCAAGACCTTCAGCACTAGGTCAGCTTGTACAGGGCAGGTTGCACCTGGATGGTCACATCCCTCTCTCAAGCCCTCTCTGGCAGTAGCTGCAGTAAGAGTGGCAATGAAGGAAGAACCTTAACAGCGGTTTTGGATCTACTCAGTGCACCAAAAATGCCTCCCTTCTGTATTCTCTAAGGTCAAGGCCACAAAGAGCTATAATACCATGTCTGATATTGTGGTCAGGCTCTTAATTTCACCTAAGACTCCTATGCAGAACCCAGCAAATTGTATTGAGCCAAGTATTTCCTCCAGACATGATCTGTTAAATCAAAAAGGCATTAAGGTGATGGCAATTATATCACTGGTCTGGCTAGGACTAACCAGTTTTACCAATAAAAATCCACAGCTTACTTTTTTGAGTTTGTGTGGCTTCAACTTCTACCCATGGGATGAATATTTGCATATCTTTCTCTGTTCAATTTAAAAACTTGTTAATACAAAATATCTCCTCCCTGTAAAGGAATCTGGTTGCCTCTTGATCTTCATTGTAAGCTGAACAGACTCAGCTGTAAGCCATTTTCTTCACCTCTCATTTTCTTATGGCTCTCTGCTGCACAATTGCTATTTTTTCAACATCTTAAAAAATGTGAACTGTGGAATAGTTTGCAATTTTTAGCTGATCCCACAGTGGCATATGCAGATAGCAAAATAATATTGATTTTATTCATTACCCTGCTCTGCATGGGATATGCCTGAGATATTTAGCAAAAGAGCTGAAAATGTGAAGAGAAATAAGACAACAAGAGGAGAGTGCAGAGTTATTTTACAGTTAAAACCATATAAACCAAGAAGAAATAAAAAGCAAATGAACCCCACAAACCAAGACAATTAAATACTCCAAACTCCCAATTTCTGGGAGCCCCAAGAGCAACATTATGTGCTCTGTTGTTTAAGAAGGGACTTAAGCAGAGCCTTCCCTGTCCTGCAACTCCCTGCAGTGAAAGAATTGCCAGGTTTTTCTTGTTTGAAATTCTGTAGCAGAGGCTTCCTGGGGAATTTATGTCCCACAGTAACAAAGTGATTGCACATCTTCAGGCACAGACCCCAGAACAGGACCCAGAGGTGCTTCCTCTTGAGGATAGAAGTTTCTGTTTGTAGAGGAAATAACCACAGGCAGTCAAGGTTGTTCTCTTTAGCCTCCGAGTTGCTGTTTCCATCATGCCCACAGCAGATAGCAATGGATGGAGCTCGGCTTTGTTTCCTCTGCAGGTTGCAAATCCTTCTCCTGTTTGACCAGACAGTAGATAGCAGCTTCTTTCATTTTTTAGGGCTGCATCCTTCTTTTCTTTGTTCTCAGCCAGGTTTTTTCACCCTTTTAATGTGCATGTGCAATGCAAATATGGAGTTGAGAGCCAAATTAGGACAGGGATTTTGCCCTCCTTCATGCAATAAGGCACACAAGGCTGGCTCAGTACTGTTAGTTCACACTGCAACACGAGCAGTAGTTCATCCCTAGCTACTGTCATCGGCACCTTTATCAAATCCTGTTGTGTTACATGCGCATTTTATGGGTTTGGGAGCTTTACATTATTTTCCAAGTCCATAAATGTCAGAATCCAGTATAAAAAAAGGTCAATATATTACTGTCAAAAGTTTTTTTTTTTCTTTTTTTATACAAAAATTAAAAAGATCAAAATATATCACATTATGTACATATTGTGCTTCATGCTTAGAGATCACTGAAAAAGAACACAAACATTTTAATCAGAGAAATGCTCCATTCATTACACTTACTAACCTTATTGTTAATACTATAACGATTGGTATTCAGGTTTCTTTTAATATTAATAGTACATCCAAACAAATTACACAGAATTAAAACCTTTGATGTACTAAGGGTGTGCTCACATTCTAACTGAGGGTTTGTAACCAGTTAGTGACATGCTGTTAACTCCAACCGTGTCCACATACCACATGTTTACAGCTGGGTTAGTAATTCCACTCAGCTTCAGTGTCATACTCTTGTTGGAGAATGAGCATTGTCCTACAAGTCTGGATCAATTCCTCATCTTACAGGAGGACACATCTCCTCATTCTCCCAGGCTGCCAGTAGCACTTCCAGCCCCTGGCTGCTCTGGGTGCACGAGATGCTACAATTACCTGACCCCCTGCACCCAGGGTGCTGATTTGAGCACTGTGCAGTGGCTGTGAGTTATGATTACAATGGCAGAAGAGGCTTTGTTAGAGAAGAAATGTTTGGAACTCTGTAACAATGAGACAGCCCATTGCTGCAGGGTATGGGCTGAGTAAGTCACATGAGCATGTGGTGCAACCTTTCCTTGGGTGGTTCCTAAGCTTCCTTGGCCCTAATAAAAGCCCGAGCAAGCCTATAAAAAGGCATTCTACTGACAGTGTTAACTATGATTTTTCATGCTTAGCAAGTTTTTGGTGTTCTCAGCACCAGTCTAGAGCTGGGGGGAACAAGACCTGAAGCTGCTGGAATCCTGCTCTCCCAAGGCATAACATGCTGTCTGCCAGGCCTGTGGCCTGGTGCTTAAAGCATGTGCAGCAGTGCAAACAATCACCATGCAGGGAGCAAAATTACTCAGGACCTGTTCAAGGATATACATTTATTAATGGTACAGTACCTTATGCCAACATCCTGCTACTGGCAGTCCGTCTGGTCCCTGCAAAAATGAATTTACAGATTCAGTTTTCCTGACAATGACTCAAGTGTCAGACCCAAAATCCTGAAGCTTGCTTGTCACAACAATGAAAGGTTTAGCAGCATTGTTAATTACCATGCAAAACCCATTTACTGTATATGCACAAAAATGAATATGCAGGCAACATAATCTGTGTGTCACACATAACACAAAATTAAATACACCTCAGGGTAAAAAAAAAAATCAGAAATCTCCACACAAAGAAAATGTATACAAATACAAAGATTTGAAATCACAGTTCATTAACTTCATAATCTGCTTTATAAGGTAGTGGTTTTTGCCATCAGACATGTATGTGGAAAGCATGATGTGGGAATGTATTTTTTGTTAAAATGTGCTTTTCTGTTCAGGGGAGGTGATGTAAGTATTTTTTTCTAGATGGTATCCTAATTGTATTAAATTTGATCCTGCAGTACCTAGTTTCTTTTAGAAATCTTGAGTTCTGAACTGAGAATAGGATGAGTTGTGGACTATGCAAAGGGAGTGAAAAATATTTGTCTTGTTCTGCTGGAGATACAAGAAACATACAAAAATCAGAAAGCCAAAAGAACTCTCACTGACCAGGAGGAGAACACTGGAAAGGAAGGATCCCCTCAGAAGAGGAACGAGCTATGTATGACCGGCTCTCTCAAGACACTTTAGAAGAAATAGCTGACTTCAGCTGCCTTTCCTGATGCTGGATTTTTTTAAGGCTCTTGGATCTCCGATTACATGAATTTCTGCATGTAGACCCACAGAGAGCACATGGGCACTGACCCTTTCCTCAGAGCCACCTCCAGACTCACTGGGGGTGGGAAGATGTGTACGCAGCAGAGAGAACTGCTGGTGCAAATACAGGTCAAAACGCAATTTTACATTTTTTACTGTAAGTGTTAGTCATCACATTTTTTGTATTCTGTATTGATTTTATATGTAAAATAGCCTATGCCCAATAAAACAGATGCAGTGAAGTAAGGTAACCCTTTCCAGCTACTCAGAGTGTAAGAAGTCATGCTTTCCTGTAACCTTAGTTAGAAAACACGCATTTTTTTCCTGCAGACACAGTCAATATTTTGGTCTGTAACTATTAAAAAAAAAAAAAAAAAAAAAGGTAAAACTTGTACATTTGCCAGAGTTGTCTGGGGGTGATGGGGACAAGGTGCAGAGTGGTTGTTTGACCGAAAACATCCTGACCTGCTGTTAAAGTGCACCCTAACACTGGTGGTCAGGGGGTTGATTTTTGCCCTAGGCTTTTTCTCAGAATACTTATTTTGGCCATGATAAAACTCACACCTTTCTACCACGTTTCACTTGAGTGACTCCAAAATGATTCTTCATGGCTGTTTGTGAGGCTTGTGCTGATGCTCCTGGATTGAAAGCCCAGCAAGCCTCACTGCACCCTGGGCTGCAGAACAAAGTCAACATTCCAACCAACCTGCAACTAACCCGGAAAATCCACCAATGTTTTACTAACTGGTCGTGTTGTAGTTAATGGGAAAAATCCCCTACTGCAGTTTACAATGCCTTCAACTGAGATGGGTCCTGTGTTTTCTGTATAGTTGGGAGATGCTAGGAAATAAAACATCTCTGGGGAGAAAATATGAAGAGTTAGAGCAGGCCTGCTGTTAGGAATTGGTTTCTTGGACACATCTGAAAGTAATTTAACTTTTTGAAAGAGAAACAGCTTACTGCCCTTTTGTTTCTCTGAGGACAACTGCAAATCATCTAACACGCAGCATTTTCTATGGTTAAAAAAATGAAAATGAAACAATGACCTCTCTTAGTTAGCCATGCAGAGCCCTTTTGGGGAGCAGAGCACAAACTTTCCTGCATAACCACTGGACCCAACATGAGCTCTGGGCAGAGCTCTGTGCTGACACAGCTAAACCCTTCTGAAGCCCAGAGTGCCAGTCGCCCTGCTCTGCAGGACTAGCCATTCATTTGGGGAAAGCTTTTCAAATCCCTGCTGGGAGTGGGACTCACAGGGCTACAGCAGCACAGGCACAAGGGGAACCAAACTGGGCTGTAGGTACTGAGAGAATCCATAACTGAATTTGAGCATCTGTTCCCATAAAGGGACTGGCATCTCCTGCATGTTGTCCCATGATTTACACTCCTTATCTAAAGTCATTTTAACTGGGAAGAAGGCACAACACATGGGCATCCTTCCCCAAATGCTGGAGTGAAACATCTCGTTGCAGCTCTGCTGCCTTGTGTCCTTCCTCTCCCTGGAGGAGTTTGCTCCTTGGGACAGAGCTTGGCCACAGCAGGAGCACACACAAGCCATGCAAGAAAGACACAGCAGATACTGTACCAAAGAGCAGGGCAGGCTCAGCCCATCCAGGACTGGCAGGCCTGGATCCCTTTTGCTACCTGCAATGCTATGATCTCCCTGTTGGGAAAAATAACTGCTTGTTGAGAATGATAAAGGACACAGGAGTTACACAGCCAGACACCCATGTTTCAGCAGAGGAGGAGGAGGACAGGTCTAGAGCTTTACAGCTCCATTTCTGATGACACAGCAAGTCAGCAGAGTGGTTTTATGGCAGGGAATTCATAAAACGTGCAGAGTCTGTCATCTGCAAAAGATCTTCTGTATACAAACCAGAGATTCACATTTGTAAAAGCACAGTGAAAGATAAAGGGTAAATCACCCAACATGTCAAGAGAGGAAAAAATTAATTGTAGTTTACTTTCAATCTTCAGGCAAAATAAAGCATATTGACAAAAGGAGCATATTGCTGGTGTAGTGGAGCTACACGACAGCCTTGGCTGCCATAGCTGTGCCCAGAGAGTGAGAAAAAGTCACATGTTCAGAGAAGAAATGGGTTTTTGAATTGTCCTGGAGCAAGCAGCTGGTATGCTTAATTAGCTACCTCTGAACTAAGTTCTAAACAGCTACATTTAAGTAATTTCAGTTCAGTATTTGCTACTCCTCATCCTGCAGCTTCAAAGCACTTCAGAGAAAGGATCCTCCCTAGTTTTAGTCATTATATGAAAAACAGTAGTGAAAAGGAGGTAAATTTTACCAGGTCAAACAACTTCTTATAAACTACTCTAGATTTTCTTTTTTTCCTGGGCTATATCTAATGAGTGAGAGGTTCTGGAACTGGACTTGGGAGATCCAGCTTCCCCAGGCTCAAACACCCAGGAGGTTTCCTGGAAAGCCCACGGGGGTATGCGCTGCGCGGCGGTGGCCCAGGGTGTGTCTGGGAAGGGACAGCTCTGAGCCACCGGCAGAGAAACCAGGGGAGGTCTCTTCTCCCAGAGGCACTCCTTGGCAGCCTGGGGAGCTCCAGCTCATCCATCACTTATCTTTGGCAGAACTATAATGCCATCAACTCCAACGTGCTTCCCCAGGCTCATCCCTTGCTTGGTTTGCAGGGATGTAACTACCCTTCTTTTCAAATCGCCTCCCATCCACTGTACCCAGCTACTCCCTGATTTCAAACACACTCAGAAGCCAGGCCGGCAGCTTCACACTATCTCCTGAAGAGCTCTACTGAGGTCCATTGTTCCTGACTACAGTAAGAAGGTCTTTACACAAAGATCCTTTATTTTTACTGCTGTGGCTTGCTCCCTTCTGGCCAGTGAGGAGCCCTTATAGCGAGCAGTGAACTTCCAGCAGTGCAGATAAACCAGAATGAAAAGTGAGAAAACAATAACCATCTGCTCTGATTTACTGCAAAAGAGAGAACTCCCAAATCCTTCCTCCTTTTCCCTGGCTGCAGAGCTGTGGCTCCTTTTCAGCCTCGGCAGGCCGTGCTTAGGATGAGTGAAACAGAAGACGTACCACGGGACAAGGCTGATCCAGTCCAGGAGGGCCTGGCTCCCCCTTCTGTCCTTTGGCCCCTTTTCTCCCTGGTATTCCTCGTTCACCCTGTCAGCACAACAGGAAGATATCAGGAGCAAGAGGAAGAAACACCTTTGCTTTGTTTATCACAGCACTTGCAGAGTTCCACTCCTCACCCAGAGCAGGCACACTTGCACTAGTGTGACCTCAGCTGAGTAGTGAAATCACTGCAAAAATCTTCAGTTAAAGCTGGGTGGAAGTATTGGAATAGATAATTTTATAACAGATTGACTAAATGACCAGTTTCTGCTGGAACCCAGGTTGGTATGTGACAGCAAGTGGGAGCAGCAGCTTTCAGCCGCTGCCCTGTGCTCAGCTGGGCTCCTGGCTCCTGCTGGGTATCCCTTTGTTTAAGGGTCCCTGTAACAAAACCTTTGCTTGGGTCCATTTTCAAGGTCTATAAACCAAGATCAGTGATTTTTTGCAACCTGGAGCTGTCAGGCTGCTCCATTTCCCCACAACGGTTGCACTGGGGTGGGAGCAGGCTTGCCAAAACCCTTCCAAGTGGGTAGGAATTAACTGCCTGTCCTGCCCTACACTGGGAAAGTGCAAGTCCTTGGGCTGCACAGAAGGCCTTTCAGCACTGGCCCCTGGGGCAAGCAGCACTGCCTGCCAAAAAGAGCAGCCTGTCCTGCCCCATGAGCATCAATACAGCCATAAACCCACTCACCTTCTCGCCTCTTTCACTTCTTTCTCCTTTCTCTCCTCTGAGACCTGGGAAACCCTGTCATCACAATTTTTAGGTGGGAAAAAGGAAAAAAAAAAAGTTTTGTAAGTTTAGTGTGTGAATGTCCCGACATCTCAGTTCAACAGGAGCCAACTCCAGCCATCAGCCTGTCCTGCCACAGTGAAGAATGACATTTGCTTCCTGTTGACTTGGTATGTCAGCAGTTTCTTGGGAAAACTGGAGTGCTTCACCACACCGCAGTAACATTACAGCTATTAGAAATGTTCATTTCACTGAATCAATACAAATATTCTCAGCTGGAAAGGGAAGCCCTGGCAGCACCTTTAGGTGAGCAGTTCCACTGTGCAGTGGAAGGAGCCCAGCAACTGGCCTGAATTCAGCCCTTTCCTACAGCCACCATTCCACTGCATTGTGTTTGAGGGGGAGCAGTCTATACAGTGTTAGCTGCATATTTTCCAAACAATCTTAAGTTACATGTGTGTTATTTGTGTTTCTACTTGGATAATTAATGGTTTCCATACTCACATCCAATCCTGGCTCTCCTGGCTTTCCCTGCAGATGTAAAAATAAAAATTAAGATGGGCTGTGTTGAGTTTGGTGTTGCAGACAAACATCCAGTTGGTTTAACATGGTAGTGAGAGCATGGGCTCATCCAGGAGCCCCTGGGGTTGGAGGCTGCTCCTTTGCCACCCACCAGGGTAGTGCTGATCCAGCTGTGCAGTTCTGGCTGGACTCCCCACAGCAGGAATTTACAGCCCCTGTTTTAGGATTACACCCCAATGTCCCTGCTCCTCTCCCACACCTGTGATTACCTTCTCTCCTTTGGTACCAGGTAAACCAATGAGCCCTGGAACACCTGGGAGACCCTTAAATTAGAAAGAAACAAGGCATTTGGATTGTTTCCTGTGGGACAGGTTTCTGACTCACACTGAAATGAGGTTTGGGAAAACAACTCACAGCTGGTCCGGTGTCACCATGGTCCCCCTTCTCACCACTGTCCCCTTTTTCTCCCTTTGCACCATCCAAACCCTGCAGAAATGAAATGTATTAGCCAAGGATACCTGCCAACTCTGCCAGGGCAGCTACCCCAGGCACCCACCACCTCCTACCCCTTCTCCGGGGTGCTTACACCCACACTGCTGTTGATGTTTTGCTCTTGACCACATCATATAAGAAAATAGCTGAAAATACAGGCTTTAAGCCTTTTGGTTTAGAAACCCTGACTCTCACCAGCCCTCAGGACTCTGTGCTGGAGGAGGGGTTTGGATTGTAAAAGTTTGGAAGGAAAAATGGCTTGTTTTCCCAAATGCCAACTGCTGAACAGTGTAACCAAGGGATGTGTTGTGACAACAGTGACAAAAAACTCAGTCTCCAGAGCTGACAGGCCTTTGTGAGCCTGTAAATAATGCACTGGCAGCTGGGAAACTGGGTGACATTTAATTTATTGACTTACTTTAGGCCCCTGGATTCCTGGAGGACCCTGTGGGAAAGACAGTGGTACATTTGAAAAAAAACAGAATTTAAAAACATAGCCTAAACTTTCCTTCCCAAACCATTTCTTGCTCAAATTACAGGCTGACAATGGTCAAATATTTCTTTTCAAGACAGGTGGCAATTTATTTTGTTCTCCAATATCAAATCAAGGGGCAGAGGAACTGAAAATGAGCACTCTGTGTAACACAGGACAATAAAGCTCTGCAACACAAGCTTTGGAGTGAGAGCCCCCAAAATAGCTTTGCTGAAGAAAGTGACAGGAAGCTCTGGGGGGTGGCATTATGCCACCACAGCCCTCCACACTTGGGCAGGGCTGGGATACCTTCCAGGCTGTGACTGCCACCTGAAATGCCACCTGCTTTTGAAGCATGGTCTCTCAAGGTGAACCTTGGACCCCACAGAGGCATCCCAGCCTTCCCAATATCCTGACAACTCCTTTTGGAGCATTGTAGGCACCAAACCCCTTTGATAATGCCATCAAAAGTGCTCTGTGTGTTCATCACCATCTGCATCCTCTCCCAGTGCAGCTGATGGCAGAAAACTTAATGACATGAGTGAATTTAGGGAAATAAAGACACCATCATGGTGGGGAACAGATTTTCCCATTCCACAAGATATTGTCTTTTCTCCATCCCAAGGAACAACTTGCTTTTTTGCAAAATGAGCCACGAACTCTGATGTACTCTCCTAAATCAGGTGCTTTCATTTCTCCAAAGACAGATAAGACTGTAGCACTTCCCTCACTTTTTTCCCAGATTCAAAACAGCCCACAGTGGTTAAACAGAACAAACCACCCTTGTCCTTATCTAATCACATACAGTAACAAATCTGCAGGAATCACTTCCAGAGTCCTACCATAGGGCCAGGTAATCCAGGGGGTCCAGGCTCAGGTATGATCTGCAGAAGGGAATTAAACAGCACGTTAACAGGGATGGGCAAGAGAGAAGATGGTTCAGGAGAGGAAACCTCACAAAGCCCAGGATCATGATTTAATGCCCAATTAATTATAACATCAGCATCCAATATCTCAACCACCAATACAAAATCTAAAGTATCTTCGTAGTGCCAAGTGTGCAAGCTGCTCTTCCCTAATGATTAAACCCCATCTAGACACTTTTGAAAGTTCTTGTAGAAAACAGTTGGGTTTTGCTGATGGATATGGGAGTGGTGGGTCCATCCCTGCACCCCCAACTTTGCCTGATCCTGCGTCATGAAAGAGACTATGTTGCCAAGATCTTACATGATTATTCTGCAGACATGGTGACCCGGTGTCTCCTTTTTCTCCTTTGTCTCCTTTTGGCCCTGCTGCTCCCTGAAAGATAAAAGTGTAACACTGATGTGCTGCATCTTCCAGGAAAGCAAAAATGAGAGAAAAATAGGTTTGTCTCACTCTAAACACCAGCTTTGGCTCAAGCAAAGCTCATGTTCATTTCCGGGGGACTTTGAAGAAGTATTTTCTCCTCCTTGATACATTCTGAATAAGCTGATTAAAAAAGGAAATTCAAAGATCCCACCTCCACCAGCTCTACAGTAAGGTGGTGTGTAAAGGTCATTGCTTAAATCAGCCAACCCAGCCCCATTCTGAACATTTGCAGAAATCAGTGCATTAAAGAACCAAGAGCAGAGGGACAGGGCCAGACAAAGGGACGTACCGGGGGGCCTGCTGAGCCCATTTCTCCTGTCTCTCCTTTCTGCCCCATGATCCCCGCGCTGCCCTGGTCACCCTTTGCTCCTTTGGGACCCTGGCAGTTGAGAGAAAACAACGTGTTTAGGAGAAAACTCTGAAAATAACCCCCAACAAGAGCCACTTTTGCCTTTCTGCCGTTTCCCTCTGCATCGCAGTGTGAGCTCACCAGAACATGTTTTAACGCTCAACCTCACAGATGCCAATTTTGAGGGCGCAGCAGAATTTGGCTGGGCTGCAGGAGGGATTGCAGCCATTTGGGGTTGGGAAGGTTTACAAAAAAATTTGAGACAGCATCTGATGAACTGCTTGTAAAAGGAGCCCCTTTAGCTTGGCAGACGCAGCCACGAGCAGCATTGGCACGGCCAGAGCAGAGCAGGGGCTGCAGGCAAAGGGCCATCGATTCAGGGAGACACAGCTGACACTGCACAGCAGAGCTCACTTCTGGCAGGCTGCATTTGCTTTTCACAGACACACAGGAAGCTTCTTTTTCATTTGGCTCCTGGCAAGGTCCTGCTCGATCCAGCCGTGCCGCACTCACCTTTTCACCATCCATTCCAGGTGGACCTGGCAAGCCCAGCTCTCCCTGAAGGGACACAAAGAAAGGGGAGCCCATGGTAAATTAAATTAAGAACTCATCTCAGGAGAGCATTTTGCAAGAAAATGGGTTATTCACACACAACTGTTGTGGTTATGGGTTTGCCTCTGCCAGGCTCAGGACCAAGGAGGGCTCAGTGACACGCCAGCATCACCAGCTGATCTGAACATTGACACAGAGACCTCAAAAGACACGGAAATCCCGCCCCATCCCATTCTTTCAAGAGATACTTTTCTGCAAATTACATTCTTCTTTTTAAGAAACCACAGCTGGCTGCAGGTTACAGACTATTGCTTGTGAAGCAGGAGGACAGCAGCTCCTGGGACGTGGTGCTGCAGCAGTAAGCAGCACACAGGGAGGGTGGGAATGAGGGCGGCTCAGCACAGCCATGGGGCTGCTAGCCCCTCTCACAACTGCTTCTCCCACTTCTGCCTCCTGCCACAGACAACAAGGCAGTCTCAGAGGGGCTGGGATTTCATCTGTCAGGTGTGGGAAGGGGACTGGATTTGTTTCTGGGACAGAATCCTCTGGAAGAGGCTTAAGGCCAGAGACAAGTCAACAAAATTTTGGCTTTTGTGTGAAAGACACCTTTATTTCAGCCAGAGAAAGGGCTAAATAACACACATAGCCTCAAACTCCTCCACAGGCCATTTCAAATGCCTTATTTTGGCTTGGGAAACTCTTCATGGAGAGCTACTAATGACCATGTCACTTGGCAGAGGTCAGGCTCACCTTGGGACCTGGAACACCTTGGGGGCCTGGTGGTCCTTGGGGACCTGGTGGACCCTGAAACACAGCAAACAAAACAGGCTGGATCATGAATTGCATGAACATGGCACGTTGTCCTTGTGCTGTGGGGATGAGCTGGGAGCAGCTCCCAGCCAGGATCTGCAAGAGACACTTGGGTGAGTTCAGTGGAGATGAATTCAAACACGGAGATAAGCTCAACTGACAAGGTCCCTCTGCCACGGGGTTTTCATGCAGAACAGAACACAATGGAAGCAGGTCAGGTATACAGCTGCAAAGACATGGGTTAAGAAGCAAAATGCCTTTAGCTGGAGGTGTGGCCCCAGATCTGCTGGTCTCTTTTTTTCATCCTGCCCACTCCAATCAACCAGCCTGGGAAGCAGCATCCTGCTGAAAGCAGTGTCAGCCAGCCAGGGAAGTGCAGGTAAAGAGGGGAAACAAAGGAGTTTGTGTGAACACTAAAAACAGGAAAACCTTGCACACTTAAGTAATTTTTCCTGGGCGCTGCTGGATGCAAAGACCACAAACCACCTTAAGATGAACAAATATTTTCCAACTTGCAAATTATTTCAAGCAGCAAAATCTGATGAAAATCAGATGAAAACCAAACCAGTACCATATCCTCAAGCACCTTTCCATGGCTGCACACCCAAATGCTGTTACATTTAGTCACACTGGAAGCCTTTCCAGAGCCTTGCCCATGAGACAGGCCAGCACACATACTCTGCAAACAGCGAATAAGTGGGAAAACAGCAAAGTTAGTGAGGGTCAGTGATGTGCCCCTCAGCAGTCTCTGCATGCAGAACATGGCACAGGGTCTGGGTCCAGCAGATGAAGCCTGCAGACGTTTGATGGAGCCTCTGCAACCACTGCACTGCACAAACTCTGCTCCCAAAGCTGCGTGCCACGCCAACATCTGGCAAACGGAAATTACCAGCACTTTGTGTATCCCTGCAGCCTGTTATAAAACAATTAGGATGGTTCTCAAATATGTCTGTAATTAAGTATTTATTCTATTCAGCTTATTTCATCCTAATGACAAGGTCAGGGCACTGTTCAGTTGGGCACGTTTAAGGCTTGGGTGCCGTTCCCCTTCCTCCCACATCCTGATTGCTGCTTGCAGAGGATGTGCAGTGACAAACACAGCTCCATGCTATGCCACGGGAATCTCACCCTGCTGCTGGCAGCATTTAAGCTGTAATGTGGCTGCTCACACTCTTTGCATCAGGTGTTCTTGTCACAGGTGGTATCAAGTTGCTTTTACCTGCAGAATGTTAACTCACATCCCACAGTTGGATCCCATGAGCCTGAGCTCACAGCCTCAAGTTCCAACACTGTTTTTGCTGCTACACCCTAAATACCCTCAGCCCCCAGATGCAATCAGCTTTTTCTTCCCTCCCAACCAGCTCTGTGCCAAGACAGAAATCTCAGGAGCCTGAGACAGAGGACAAGGATGGACACATTATCACAATATCACAATATCACTGTGGCAGAGCTTGGCAGATTCCAGTCCTTTCCCACGAACAGCAGGACTCAGCCTTGGTGCAGGGCTTACCTTGAGTGCATCCAGGATTCGGCCATCGTAGTCGATCACGACGGTGTCTCCTTGTTCCCCTTTCAGCCCGGGGGGACCCTGCAGCCAGGCATAAATCCTATTTAATGGTACAGCACTGAGAGGAGGCTGGTATGAAAGCAAAGACCTGACACACAGCGTTTGGGGGTTATCACCTTACAAACACCATGGGTTTAACCAGTCCTTAGTCTGACAGCTGGAACTGTCAAACCTCAAAAGGCCATCAATTTGTGAAATGGAGAAGTGCATAAAAATCCTCACTTGATTACCCCTATTCCCAGCTTCCCTCTTGAAAAAAAAAGGGTCACAGGACGGTCATGTGGATAAGAAAATTGGACTTGACTGATTTCCCATGTCAGCATTCAGTACCTGTGCAATCATTTGTTTAAATATGCACCATCTCTATTTTCTCACACTGAACTGATCCTGAAGCAATTCATTCACATACTAAGCAGAAAGAGGTGGTGGGGAACAGCTATGGCTGAGACAAATACACAGCTCCAAACTGAAATCAGTAACATCCATACCCGGGGTCCAATGGAGCCAATTCCTCCCTTCTCACCAGGCTCACCCTGAAAATCAAAAATCATGGTTTTTGTCAAAGAGACCAAGGAAAATATAAAATATTAATCCTAAAAATACTGTACCCACCCATAAAGATATGATTTAGATTAAGAAAAATTATGACACCAACAAGGGACTGCTTCTCCTTGCAGAAAATAGATTTGACCTGAGAGCAGATATATTTTGCAAAAAGCAATGTTGGTATAATGACACAAGAAGAGAAGGTTTCATTTCAGGGGGAGCAGAGTGGCCAGCTCAGGGCTGAGCTCCCTGTATGGGCTGTGCTTCTCTCCAGCTCCTCTCCCTGCTCTGAGCGTGCCAAGCTCCAGCTCTTTGTGCTGGTTCCACATGGCTCCCTTTGCTTTAGGCTGAGTTTTGCATGTGGAAAGCTTCAGCCGAGATGCTTAAACCAATTTCAAGGGTGAGTTCAAGGAAAAGTTCTGTGCCAAGTTGTTCCTTTCCTTCTTCCTCTTTATTTTTTCCCCCTCTCCTCCTTTTCTTTTCTTTTTTTTTTTTTTTTTGAAAGTTGGCAAGTTTTAAAAAATCATGGTACTCTTACAGCAATGACCTGAAATTTGGTTCAGGATTCAAAAGATGTCCCATTTGTCATACCCATGTTATTCCCTTGCTGACCAAATTAAACCTCTCCAAAAAGTAAAAAATGGTAAAAATGTATAGAAAAAAACCCTAAATTCAACCAGCACTGCTACTCTGGTTCTAAAAAAAATTACTAATGTTCACACACTAATGTGTCAGCCCACTTTCTCACACACAACTTTCTTGCCCAATAAGGGATCACAGCTCTTTGATATAGAAAAAATTAGTGCATCCAGATGCTATGAAATATAAAGTAGTTGAGAGTGTCCGAGGCTCCTCACCACCACTTAACAAACCCACACTAATTGCATCTCTCAGCAGTTTTGGAGGTCAGGAGGACAGGACAGCTCTCAGGTGCCTGGGGCTCTGAAGCAATGCTGCAGCCATCAATAACATGGGATCAAAATGTGATCAGAGTTCTACCTTTTTTGAAGAAAAAGGCAATTCAATGGAAAACATGTACGTAGATGACTTACAAACTCTTATACTGATGTCTGCTTGAACCCAGCTTTCATCAAATCACCAGGAAAAGGTAAAATACTCTTTAATATTCCTCATTTTGTGTCAGTTTTGGCACTTCATGAGCCTTTTAGAAGGCAAAGGCCCAAAACACTCAGCTAGAAGCCTCTACCTCAGCAATGCTTTTCTTTACCTTTAGTCCTGGGAAGCCATCTGTGCCATTCTCTCCCTTGGGACCCAGGCTTCCTTTTTCTCCCTGAAAACAAAGCCATTTAGACAAATGTCAGGGAGGATGGAGAACAGATTTCTTCAAGTTATCATTTTCTTGATTTATCTTCATTTTACATACACAAAGGAGCAAAGCTCTGCTTTTAGCCATAAAACACACCACCTTACCCAGGTACAAACAGAGAGGTTTTGAGCTAAAAATGAAGTTTTCAGATTCAGCAGCTTGGGTATGGGTGGTGTGTTCAGCCATTAAGCTGGCCCTAAAACCACAACATAGAATCATAAAATCACAATGCTTTGTGTTGGAAGGGCTTTTGAAGATCATCCAATATCAACTCCCTGCCATGGGCAGGAACAACTTCCACTGGATCAGGTTGCTCCAAACCCTGTCCAACCTGGCCTTGGACACTTCCAGGGATGGAGCAGCCACAGCTTCTCTGGGCAGCCTGTGCCAGGGCCTCAGCACCCTCACAGTTTGTTGATCTTTTTCCACATCAGAGGAGAAACGCTTCTCAGCCTGCCCTCACTGTGATAAGGTGCCAAAAACCAGGCAGCAAAGGATGCTGCTCAACATGTGCACCAGATGGACATGGAGCTGAACCTACCTTAGGGCCCACAAGTCCTGGTTCCCCAGGGATCCCATCGTCACCCTGATAAAATGAAATATAACAACTTAAATACACAGAACTTGCACACACTTATCAGGTTCCAACATATCATTTCACCTCACTGAGTGTTGCACAGACCTGAAACCCACTCAGGTTTGCAGGAGACCAGGGGAGAGCTGCAGCAAGGAGCCTAGGAGGTTCCAGTGTGGTCCCCTGCTCCCACCCCTCCCTGCCTCTGCCTCCCCTGCTCCTGGGAAGGTGGATAGGCATCTTCCAGAATTTGGTTAGAGCAGGCCCTGGCAAAGGTCTTCTCTTACCTTCAACAGAAATATTAAATTCCTTTAGGCCTTTTGGGTCCCAAAGACCTCCTGTAAACTGCCACCCATCCTCATGGACTTCATCACAAGTCACCAACACCCTCTGCTAGGAGAGGTTTTCTGGTTTTGCTTGTGCTTTGTTGTTCTCCTGGAGTGAAACCACTTCATGGGTGCTGAAGAGATCAGTTTTACCAGCCAATTATGAAATTTTTAAGCCAAATTCTGGCTTGAAAAACACCCATGGCCAAACCTATTTTGGGGCAAGTCAGTAAGAGGGAAAGGCTGGGCCCTGTCAGTGGCTTGACTTCACTTAAAGGCAGCGATTTATCCCCTTCTCAATGGCACCATTGGAGTAAAATGTGGGGAGCTCTGACATGTGAACCTCTCACAATCTCCAGTGCCACACCCAAGCAGCATTCCTGGCCTTCAAGAGGACACTTCCCACGGGGCTGCAGTGCTGCACAGTGATGGCCATCCCAGGGCCCCTGGGCACAGAACATCCTCCAGGCACATCTTGGTTCATTGAATTACTGGAGAAAAAGGCTCAAGACCTACTGCTTTGCGTGGCATTTGCTGTTTTATTTTTTGTCTATTGGGCAGATGTGGCTGCAGCTTCTGGCTGGCTCGTGGAAATGAAAGCCAGGCTGCAGGCACAGCCATGCCCAGCTCCAGGACCGTGTGGGAGTGAAACTGGGGGAACACAAGGCAAGGGCTGCTGTGGACAGCCACAACTGTGGCTTCTACACCACAGTCTCTGGCAATGGTTGCCCCAGCCAAGCATAGAGCAAAGCAAAGAAAAAAAAATTAAAAATAATAATTAAAAAAAAAAAATCACCGTTTTACCTTTTTCCCTTGGACACCAGGCTCACCCTTCAACAGCAATGTCAACAGAAGAGAAAGAAATTTAGAGACATACAGAAAATAAAGACAATTATGTGGATAGTCAAAAATAACTGTAAAATTAATTTTAGAATTTAAATACTTGGCTTGTGCTGATCACATTTTTCCCCCTGGAATGCAAGAAAGCACATTCCCACAGCACAGCAGATTCCAGTCCCCTGCAGCTGCCTCCACTCCCATTTTCAGGTTTCACCATGGGCAGTGGATGTGATATTGAGGAAGTGACACATTCAGACTTTTACACCCCCAGTCAATGCCTTGGAATTTTATATCTGATATATACAGATGAGTTGAAGTCCTCTACAAAATGCTTATCTTCATCCCCACCCCTCTTATGCAGCATTATTTCAAGAATTCATGTTAAAATTAGACAGATTATTACCCACCTTTGGTCCTGGAGGTCCTCTGGCACCCTGTTGAATATAAGAGTGATTGGTTTACTTGTTTGACAACAGAGTGTAACAAGATTAAAACATTTCTAAAAGTATTTTCATTCCAAGAAAAAGAAATGACACAGATATCAAGTTCTCATCTTCCCTTACAAATACAGCTGTATTTGTTCTCTGTGCTCCACTAAATAATACTCTCTCATGGCTCATGTATTTTACGTATAATAAGCACCTTTTTATCCAACACAGACCTTAGCAAATTGGAGTTACAATGCCACGTGGCTTCAGAGGGACAGAAATCAGGATACAGGAGCACCACATCTCTCCAGAACAGCCAAGGGGACACAAAAACTGGTCTCCTTTCTCCCCAGGGCACAGGTAGCCCTGGACAAACATCCATTTTAGGGTAGCCATAGTTTTATGTGGGGTTTTTTGTCCTCCATAAGCACCAACACAAACCCACTTGCTGCAGTGAGCTGAAGGGTGATGTACAGTGAGGGTGAGGGGCACACACACGGATGCTTCTGGGCAATACTGACCATGACTCCTTCCTCTCCAGGCTCGCCTTTGAAACCCTGCAAAAAATGAAACAACTCACATTGAAACTATTACCTCTCATTCTCCAAAATACTCAGTAATAATTAGAATGTTTCACTGCGTTATGCTTTAGCCTATTTTTTTATTAAGCAAATTGCCAGTGGTCTTCAGATTTGCAACAGGTCATCCAAAGAGTACAGACTGGGAGATCTCCTGGCTTTGTGAGTTACAACCAGCACCTGCAAATTCATACCCCAGGTCCAGCTCTTTGCTCCAAAACTTGAGATGGAAGGTCCCCTCCTGCTCCCTTGCCCCACACCCCAAGGCTTTGCTCTGTGAGCAGCGTTTGGAGCCCAGCTCAGGCTGGGGACTCAGTGGTTGTGGTGGCAGCACTGGGGAAGGGGACACCCTTCACCCTCCTGTCCCTCGCAGGGTGGGAACTGCCTGGTGTGTGCTCGCTGCGCGTCTCCCGTCCTTACAGGGGAGCCTGGAGGTCCTCTTGGGCCATCCTTTCCCGTGTCACCAGGAGGCCCCCGGGCACCTGGGGGTCCTGGCGGACCAGGGGGGCCCATGGCTCCATCTCGACCTTGATCACCCTGGAAGAAGTTCACACAGACATGGTGAGACGAAGCAGTGTTGGCAAGGGGTGGTCTCAGGGTGTCCACGACACATGCACTGCATCCCTGGGCCACCAGCACCCTGCTGTCCCAGAGGAATTTAACTGCAGCTTCCAGTTGGGAAGGCTGAAAGTGAGCTCACGGCCAGTTTATGCCATTTGGGTCTGGTTCCTCAGCCAGAATTGTGCTCAATGCCTTCCAGTGAGATTTAATCTCTTTCAGCCCTTACCCAGTGACTGTCTGCATGGAATCTACCACCCCAACAGCACCCAGAGCAACCCAGGCCCACACCATGCTGGCAGGGAGCATGCACACACTGCCATAGCTCCGTGCACCACTCCAAAAAACCACACAGCTCCGTGCACCACTCCAAAAAACCACACAGAAGAAGTGGCAGCGTTTAACCTTGTCCTTCACACCCAGCCAAGGGCACGTGCGAACACCCCGAGCCGCTCACCCCCTGCGGTCCCTGAGTGCAGAGAACACGCTGTGTCCCCGGGGCTGTGAGGGTTTGGTGGGTGCCATTCCCAAGGGGAGCACCCCCTGGGGCTCCTGGTCCCCCACCAGCCACCACAGCCCAGCCCCGGGGCCGTGGCCCGGCCCAGCCATGCGGCTGCACAATGGGAAAGCCTCATGGAAAGGCACCTCGTAAATCTTCTAGTGACATCTGGGAGAGTCACCACCGAGGCAGTCAGAGGGCTGTGTTTAATATGTGGTCCACCCTCAAATCAGGGACAAGTGTGGGATTTTTCAGAAGTCCTTAAGTGACTTAGCAGCACAAATCCCATGGCCTTTCAACAAGATCTGGGCTCCTAAATCACTTGCATCATTTTTTAAAACACCCGATTGCAAATGCTGAACACTGCAACCAATTATGTCAAGTTAGGTCTCCCACTGAATTTTTCCTAATTACAATGTCACATTCAAGGATTTCGATTACTCAAGTTTTAATGCATTCTATTTTACAATACCAACGCTGTTCATATCAACATTTATAGGACTTTGCTGCTTGATTCCCAAATCTCACAAAGAACCAAATGTTAAAACCTATTAGTTTTATGTCTCTCTACTTTGACAATGCCTGCCCCGTAAATTCCAATGGGATTTCAGCTAAACATGCTCCCAATAAGCATCTCTAAATACAGACATTATTGCAGGAATTTAAAATAGCAACAGTGCACTGTCAGCCAGAAAAAAACCCAAACAAAAGCAGCTCAAACCATCACAGCAAACCAGTGGCAGCATATTTGGTGTCTACCTTGAGCACTCGTCGGCTAAAGACAAGCTGATCATTAGCCAGAAATCCATGATTGAGGTGGGGAAAAACCATCTAGATGCAGGGTGAGAGGCAGAAGAAGAAAGAGCAGCAGTTCAAGATGAGAGCACAGCAGAAGAGTGAGTTTGAAAGACTGTAGCAATATATAACTTTTAAAAAAATAATTAGTTGATATATTAGAAAGTAATAGCCCAGGTAGCCAACACTGGTGGGTTTAAGGTTCTAGATACACTGGAGCTTTGAAAGCAGGACACAGACTGAGGGAAACAAGTATTTTTTCACTAGTTTACTGCACAATAGGACATTCAAAGCAGCTGGGGCAAGGATTCCCCTACTGCAGAATAAAGAGTATTATTCCAGTAAACCCCATAGGGATGATATATCCCAGCATTTCCCTGAGACCAAATATTGTATTTGTTTTCAGAGGCTCAAATGAATACTGATGTATTCCCAGCCTGCAAATTGCAAATAAATCTTCCAGATTTATATGATGCAAAAACAATGTATTTAGGCTGTGTCAGTAGTCACTGCTATTGTCTTTTAGCCTTTCCACTCATCTATCTAGGGAGAAGCAGTAAGACATTTCCTTTCTCAGGACACCACGTGCATCTCCCTTTCCCCCATTCACCCATCCCTGCCCATACCCACAGGAGAATCAAGAGGGTGGAGTGAAGCCACAAGAAGTCCTGTGGAAACACAAAGCAAATCCTCAATGAGGATTTTTGGAGGTTTCTAAGAAAAAAACCTCTTGTCCAAATTGCCTAGGACCTTTTAAACCTTGCACACCAATAACAGATAACCCCAAACCTCAATTCAGGGGTGAATAGTGCACTGGCAAGGCTACCTCCTGCCCAGCCTCCCAGCACAGATATTTTATCACCATCATGTCAAGAAGAGAAGGGAAAAGTAAAGTCAGATAAAAAAAACTAATCAACCCCTACCAAGAACTTTTTTCAAGATGTAGAGAGAGGCTTTAAGCTCAATATTCAGTTAAATGCAGCCATTTTGGGGAATGCAACCCTGAAATACTGAGAAATCGAAATTAATGGGGACACAGAACGCTTGCACATGGACAGGTCCTCCAAATACTACAGAAGCCACCAAAAAGACTCTACTGAGAGCAAAGGGTTTTGTGGGAAACAGAAGGGACACAGTTCTGGGGCTCATTATGTGCATAAAGTACACAAGAGCTTCAAGTGGGATTTTCATAAAAGCCCACAGAGAAAAACAGGAACTGATTTTTTTTCTTGTCCCTCAGAGTGGTGTGCATCATCCAAATAAGCATGTTCCAAGCCCAGCTCTATCTGTTTCACTGGAAAATAACAATCTGCATTTGCTCTGAGGCCAAACACACCATATCCCACCATATCCAGCCATCACACATTTAATTTTAAACAGCCCCTGTTACAGATGGGTGCATGAACAGCCCTGAGGGACAGTGAGCACAGAGGCACCATCCCTGGTTCAAGAAACGTTCAGGCCACAGAGGGCCAGGCTCCAGGAGAGGGGTTAAGTGTGATGGACTTACACGTTCCTGCTCCACACTTCCCAAAGCATCTGGTTGCAAGGCACTGGGCTAACAGGCCATTGGGTCTGACCCCGGGTAGCAATGGAATACTGGAGCACAGAAACCTTGAACACTGGTAATTTCCAGCTTTAGAGTCCTTGATGTAGCCATTTCAACATAGCACTCCAAACTAAGCAAATAATAAAAGTATCCATAGGTGTCTGTTGACTGGCACAGAGAGCCCTGCTGAGCCCTGGGCTGAGTTTTTATCTGCAGTGTGAGCTTGTCAAGCTCTTAAAATTTTGCAGAAAATAAGGGAGAAAAAGCTCCTTTTATGTCTGCACTGTGACTACAGAGTTTGTTCAGCCATGCCAGCATTTTGCTCCTGGCAGCTCCAGATACAGGAGATGCTGGAGCCATCTCCATCAGCACTGGCTACGGGCAGGCACATGCCATGGGGGCTACTGCAGACAGAGCATTTCTCTGACCAGCTGAAGCTCATTTTCTCCCTCTGGAGAGCAAAGCCAGTGCTGCTGCCACAGACAGTGTGCATTGGCTGGCCCAGATGTGCAGAGATTCCTCAGCCCCAGCATTTGTCTGAACATCTCATCTGTCAGTACGAACAAGCTCACCCAGGTAAGTTCATAAATCCAGAGCAGTGGGCCCGGTGCTGGCTCAGGGACCAAGTCAGGCTTATAAATCCAGTCCTTCCCAGGGGTGCAGCAACATATTTGGTTGTGAGAGAGAAGCACAGGCACAAATACCAGGGCACAGCTGTCCCAGCAGTGGCAGCATCCTGCTTCAACTCCCACTATTCTCCCAAGAGCAGAGGGGATCTGTTACTGATTTCTCCCTGTAAATACACTTCCATGCATTCTGCCAGCACATTTGGGCACATTCATTCTGAGCAGGTGAGGCTGCAGAGCATCCTCCCTCATGCTGCATACAATAATAAGCATTCAGTGATCAAGACAACCCAAGGTGATCTCCTTCCTCAGCTTTCCAAAATCACCCTCCAACATCTGCCATCAAGCACATTCCCACAGGTAATAATCTCTGTTTTGTCCACACTAGTGGTAGGTGCTTATTACAGAAAGAGAAGCAGTGCAGACATGAATATATTCAGTAGCTAATCCCTAATTGCCATCACCTCACCCCCACCACAGAGAGTCCTTACAAAGCCATCCCAAGGATTATTCTCTTTTAATCCATCATGACACACTCTATCCCCATTCCACTGCCCTTGGACATGACCATTTATAAGGAACAGGGCACTGGATACAGTCCTAATTATTTATCTTCCCATTGATGCAGCAAGTTGCATTGACACATCTTTCAAAATCAACTAAACAAAGCCACCACTGAAACTTGAGGAATAAAACAGATTAAATTCAGAAATAAAACGTAGTCTAGACCAGATGGTATTAAGAAGTTTTGCCTCCTATTCACAACCCTGAGTGTTGTGAATAAAGGGAGCTATTTTCAAAGTCAGGCACCTGTTTTTAGGTCTGCTTGTGCATGGTTCTGCCAGGATTTTTCCTCTCTCTTTTCTCCCAAATTGTTTTTGAGCCTTTTTCTCACCTTTGTGCAAAAAGTCATAAATAAATCAAAGACTGAAGCAAAATCTGGACAAATGCAAATCAGGACAAAAAAAACCATCCCAAAACACAGCACATTTTTCTTGGTAGATGAAAACAAAGGACAGGTGTTACCTTGAGAGCTGGTACCTGCCCTGCAAGTCCAGACAGAGCCTGTCCCAGAGCATCTCCTGCAGCAGGAGGTGAGTTCCACAGCACCTGGCAGCACAGAGCCTTTGGAACCTGAGCAGCACCTCCTCTCTCAAGTCACCAGCCCCAAAGTCATCCACAGCCCTGGCCAAGGAGTGAAAACTCATGTCCCTGTGCTGCTGAATCACCTCTTAAAGCCTCTTCTGAGTACGTGGGTGGGCACTTAGACAAAGTGAGACCTTATGCCGAGCCCCTCCTTCGCCACACGGCCATAAATCTATCTGAGACATTTTAGGGGCCCTCTGAGCCCCAGGGTGACATTTCCAAACACACCCAAGGCAATTGGGAGCTTCTTCAGAATATGACACCAACTTCATAAATGGATTTTACAACCTCTAGGGAAAGAAGAAAAGTATCTCTGAGGCATCTCTACTCAGCATTAACCTCTGAGGTCCTGGTTATATTTCCAGCAATGACATCTAACCCAGGTCAGCCAACTCTTGGGTTCCAGCTCCAAATCCAGCCTCTGCACAGTCACCTGTATGCCAGGATTCCAACACATGCCCACAATGGGGTTTCCAGCAGGTGCCCATAACCCACAGACAACCACACCTCAGAAATTCCTCTGCAACAGAGCCCACACCTCACAGTGAAACCTCCCATCTCATCCCCAACATCCCCATTCTGTCCTGTGGAGACCTGTCCTGATTTACTTCAGTAAATCTCAACTTCATGCAGCTCCATGAGAGCCATTTCCACAAAATTCCATTAATTTCTGTATGCTATAGCCAAAAGAGTTTTCCCTCATCACACAGTTACTTTAAACCCTTTATTTTCAAAGGCAGCCTGGATATCACCTGGATGTCATCCTGCTCCCAGGTGGGGGGCTCAGCAAGGGAGGAGGAATGTTCCATCCTGCACAATTCTGTGCTGCTGGACCTTCCCTTGGGATACCAGGTCCTACCCCCACATACTAGGGCTCTAATGCCAACAAAAAAGGAGCACAGCTTCAAGAGAAACTTCAAGAGAAACATGGAGTCTGTTTCTGACACTGGAAGAGGAAGTCAGGGAGGAGAAAGTTCAGTAGAAGCAAAACCCTTCATGAGGTACCCAAAAATCTTTGACTTTTTTTTTTCTCATGGCCAAATTTAGGAAAACCACCACCACAAAGAGTTCCAAAGGCAAAATTAAACCTTTCCACAACTGTTACCATTCTGTTTGCAGAAAGGTTGCACAAGGCTTTGTTTTGTGCAGTGACTAAACCCAACCAGATTTTAGAATAAATCGGTGTGCTGTGTCTCTACCTACCCTTGGGCCGATGTCTCCTGCTTCCCCCTGCAAATCAGGAAAAACAGCAAAGGGTCAGAGTTCAGATGTCAACCCCAAAGGACTGGACAGGGCTACAGCACACAAGGAAAGTGGCAAGAGTCCTATTGCTTAATGTATTTAAAATGAGGGAGGAGAAGGGTTGGAGACAACACAATAGGGAAAGATTCTGCCCTGGCAGGGAATGAAACAGATAATAAATCACAAATTGCAGTTTGTTTCCAATTCTAAGGCTCCCCTAGCAACTGCTTATGTCCTTCACATGTGAAAATTAACTTCACTTTCAGTAATGACCTTCTTTGGCTGCTCTGATTTCACGGGTGTCATGCAAACACAGAGTGATGGAGCCCAGATCTCTTGGAGGAACAAGGAAAGTTTTACGCCACTCTGATGACTCTTTGGGGCTTACCAGAGCCCTACAGCATGGGTAGGTTTTAACACCATACTTGTTCCCCCTAATTTTTTTGCAAATTCTTCCTGCCCTCCCCTTCCTGGGGCTTTTCCAAGAGCAATGTGAGAACCCACTCCTACACCCCAACAAAACCCAGCTGGGTTATTGGGACAACCTGAACTTGAAGGAATTATAGCAGCTGGAGGATATACAACTGCTTCCCCAAAATCCACCTGTTAATGCAGCCTTTACCTTTTCCCCTTTTGGTCCTGGAGGTCCCTGAAACACACAAGAAGAATCCAAGTTAAGGCACAGTAGCATCACCAATGCACACAACAAAACCAAGGAAATTGCATTCATTAATTCACAAACCTGAGCCACATTCTCTATTATTTTAAGAAATACATGCTACAATTTTATGTTGTACAGAGCTTGACATGAGCAAGGCTCTACCAAAAAGCACCCACAAGGGTGCCTGCTCCTGCCAGGACAGAGTAGGGAGAAGGACCAGAGCAGGGCAGGCAGTGTGACAGCAGCTCTCCAACACGTGACTCTAAATAGATGCAAAAGATATCTTGGGGTAGTAAATCACTTCTAGAAAAAACACATGCTCAGCATATCATTACAACAATTATACATCTGTTTGAAATAAACAAGGAGGACGGGCTGCTTTCTTTGGCCTGTTTGCTGAAGGCATCATTCATCTTCCCTCTGAGCAGCTGACTGTAGGACAGGCAGGCAGAGACACTGCAGCCCCTGAGAGAACCAGAGAGCAACACTTTGCTGTGTCTGCTTTGCATTTGCCTTCCAGCACAGAAAAGTACCAAACTTTGGTACCAGCTCACAGTGTGTGCTGAAGTGGGACCCAGTGGGATGCAGTGGGGGAAGTTCAGCAGAGAGGCCAGTGGCAGCAGCATCTGCATTCCCAGGCAGCTTCCCTCCCGCTGTTTTCCTCTGAGCAAGGCTGCTGGCCCCTCACTGTCATGGAAGAGATCCTGAACAGGCTGGTTTGAGTCTGGCTGTGTGATAAGTTTGCTTTGTCATTGAGATTTCCCTGCCTCTCACTTGGGGTCCCACTCCTGCCCAGCAGTGGCACCCCAGCCTGGGGGTGCAGGACTGTGCTCTGGGGTCTGACTGCACTCCCAGCAGGAGGTTTGGCCAGTGAAAGCCAAGCCCTGAGCACCAGGCTGTGAACTGGCCCTTCCTTCTTTTCTTGTCTAATGCCTTATTTCTAGATTTTATTCACATCTGTTATTCTCAGGGTTAGGATAAAAACCAACCACAACAATGCACAGCTATAACAACACACTCCCTAACTGGATAGAAATAAGTGTCTGGAGCAGCTTTTCAATTGCAAAGACTGAATGACTTTTACCCACTTTGAAATCCCACTTGGTTTAAGACCAGAATTTAAAAAGATTTCATATGGGGCCCTCTACTGAAGGTGGTGGAAGAGAATGGGGTTTGGAGACAAAATACAGAGCTGTGACCTTCTGTAGGAGCCATTCAGTGGAAGGAATCACTGCTGGCTAGGGTTCAATTAGCATAAAACCAAAAAAAAAAGGCTGTTTCTGTAAAATAAGAAAGAAAAGAATGAAGCACCTGAATATCCAAAGGGCTTAAAAGCAGAAGTGAAGTCAAGAAAACAGCTCATAAATTAATCCAGTCTGCTCCAAAAAGTATTGTGTGGACACTGGGCACCCTCAAGCAGTTCCCAGCTCAGGTCCTTTGGAAGAAAATGGAACCTGCTTTGGGATCAATTACTTTTATGGTATCACTCTGTAGTGCCAGGAGCACACAACCAAGATCACTGACATTGCTCTTTGAATGTGCTACTGCAGTTTACTCCCCAAATTTGGCCTGATGCCCATCTGCAGTCTGTGCTCTCTGAGCTGGCCCAGGAGGGCAAGAGGCAGCTGAGATGAGCTGACAGGTAAAGAAAAGTTCACTTCCAGCTGTGCTGGCCAGCCCTGGCTCAGAATTTAAACTTGCATGGAGTATTTTTCCCAAGTACAATTGTCCCTTCTAAACAGTTATATATGTAGCAATAAATGAGTAATAGTTGAGATACTGCCTATTTATTGTGGAGCAGCACGAACAAAGACATGTAATATTTGGCACTTAGTCCTACTTACTGGTTTGCCATCCAAGCCAAGAGGCCCCTGAAGAAGGAAGGAAAAGAGAGTATTATTAAAAAAAAAAGGAAAAAAATTAATTTACAGACAGCAGTATCAGGCATGCTCTGAAAGAGACTCTACTTACATATAATACAATCTTTGGCTATGATTCTATGATTTACCTAATCCTCCATCCATGCAATCCAGCAGGAAGGTTTCACAGAGGTACAGTAAGAGGCATCAAACAATTTGCAGAGTGTGAAGGAGCGTGAAAGGAAGCGACAGGATTAGTGACAGGGTCAAGGTGACGCTGCTCTGGCACTTCGCCTGGGACTCCCTGAGGTTTTGAAAGTCAAAAACAGCAGCAGTAAAACATGCCTGATTTGGTTAAACTGAGCAGATCCATGAGTGATTCACATCGATTTTGGATCTGAATCATTTATTTTTGCTAAAGCATTCGGTTATCCCAGTTATTCCTCAGGTCTCCTGTTTCTAGGGTTGCTGCGTGAATAAAGAAAATGTTTAATTCCCCAGCATTTCTGGCACTTAAGCCATTAATTAATACCAAACCACTGAATGTGTGGGACCAAAGGAAACATTGCTTTTGATAAGGGATGTGTGGAGGGAGGAAGCATAGGTGCTCTAAGGCCAATGCTGCCCCTCTCAGCTGGACCTGGCACTTTTGGGGACAAGAGACACACACAAGTTACTGTAAATCCACTGCCTGTGGCAAATGCAAGGGCTCCACCTGCAAAGCTGCACCTTGGGATCAGCTCCCACTCCCTCCTGCACCTGCCCTGGACAGCCACACATGTGGAACATGCACATCCTCCTCCCAACATGCTGGGATGAAACACCTCCCACGTTCCAGCCCTGGGAACCATGAGGATCTACCAAAGCAAATGGAGTTTGGACTGTGGGGCAGTGCTAAAGCACCAAAGTTCTCTGTATTTCTTAAGGAGCTGGTTTGGGTGAGTGTTTGTAGTTTATCTGTGATGGGGAAATTGAGCAAAGAGACAAAGGTGGGTAAGAGGAGGCCAATGGCTGCATTAAAAGAGCATCGTTCCAGCTCATGGCCATTGATAAGGAATAAATGGCCATCAGTAAGGAATAAATCAGTCTGCAATGGCTATGCTGATGGAGTCTGGAATATGAAACTCTGGGGAGCACAGCCCTGCTTGGAAAAAGAGGTAAATCCAGATGACCTGGGCAGGCCATCAGTACCTGAGTTACAAGGGGTGGGGGACCTGTACAAGAGACGTTCACGTGAAAATAAATGGGGATTTCTTTTCACACATGAGATTTCTGAAGTGGTCAAACATTGGTTATATTCCTCACATGATGTGTATTTTTTTTCTCATAAGGAGCCATCAGTGCACAAGAGCTACACAGTGGTAATGGAAAATAAAAATAAAGCAATTGTGTCTGTTAATGCAAAGGCTTGCAGGTCACAACCAAACTACCCCAATATCTCCTCCGTACTCATCTCACCTCAATTACTTAGATTCTAAAACCTGAACAGCATCAGGTTCATGGAGCTTCCTTCCTGGAACTATGATTGAGGTGATTCATCTGAAGCTCCTGATACAACTCCCTGACTTCCAAAGGATCAGACATGGGATCTCAGCAGAGAACTGGCAGTACATTCAACTTCTCAGAGGAGTAGAAGTCCCAGAATCATTATTTTTTTTAAATATAAAATGCCAGCTCTTCAGCTTTTAGCTATTCTTGTATCAGTCCACAAAGAGACATCCAGAAGCAAAAACAATGGCCTATTCAGAAGATGTTTGGGGGAAAGTATTTAATGCTTGAGAGAAACAATATCCATCAGGGTTCCAAAGGGGCTCTTGGCCAGCCATGGCACTGAATGGACAAGACTAACACAGACTTTTAAATGTCTTATTACTCTGGGCTGGAGATTTAATTGACTCTGCTCTACCTGCCCAGCCAAATGTCTGTGTGAGCAAGGCAGGGTTCCCAAGAGCAGCCAGGGGATTTCATGGGTAGAGCAAAGAGAACATGTGAAATCTGGGCTGCCTGACTTGCCTGCCTGCAAATCTCAGGAGTGCCCACGTGTTGAGTGTTATTGTCTTTTATTTGAATTCTCCTCCACGTCATTTTAATTAAAGATGAAGCAATGTCCAATTTATTTGATAAACAAGGAACAGGAAAACAACAAGTAACCCTCTATTCCCCCACTTAAAACCAATCTCAATAAGAGTTTTCATTTTGAGGGGAAAAAATCACTTCCACTTAAATAACCAGGAAAAGTGTATGAAGAAGGAGATTTTTCTCCTTGGACATCCCAAGCAATAGAAAGCATTGCAGTGGCTTTAGACTGTGCTTTTTGCCCAGGGAGAAATTTCACTCGTGCCTTCACTCACTCTTGATCACAGACCTTTGCTCTAAACCACACACACAGCGATCACACTTCACATAATTCTTTACTCACTACATCTAGAGGGGATGAACCTTCTGCCTAGGACAAACACAATGCTTAAAGACAAGGTAGGGAAAATTCAATCAATTTCCCCCAAAACACAGTTCTGATCAAAACCATCCCTGCACTGGCTAAGTGGGACAAAATCCATCAATCAAGGGTACTTCAAGGAAGACAACACTGTTGGGGTCCCAGATGACCCCAGGGCCCCCTCCCAGCTGGCAACCAGCTCACATCTCATTTTCTGACCACACACCAGTGAGGACCAGCTGCATTCAGTGCCTGACCAAACCAGCTCTGTGGGACACCCTCCCATTTGAAAAGAATAATTGTTGCTGTCAGTTTTGTAAAGAAAATACATCTGCAACATCTGTCTGGAGCCCTCAGGTTGCTGGGGCAGGAGGAGCTGGGTTAGTGAGGAGAGCTGGTGACACGGAGCAGAGGTGAGTGATAATTGCAATTACATGCCTTGGTTTCACTCCTCACAAAGAGTGGCACAGGTGTTCCTGCAGGAATAATGATCCATGCTGATCCCGTGGTGCATCCCCCTTTGTCACCACCCAGGTGAGGACATTTTTTATGAAATGTAATATATTTTACAGTATACATAGATGATATATTACTTAATGATATATATAGTTATACCTTGATGCTGAGAATGCAGACATGGGTCAGATAAGATGCTGAAGCTTGAGCAGAGCTTGTTACCGTATCATGTAGTCTTGATGCATGCCTTGGTTTTGCCACACAACATTTCAACTTCAGAGTAAGGGGCTACATTCAGATGCATTTTAAAACAAAGTCTGATATATTTTTCATTTTGTTTCAGTAGAAAGCTCAGAAGTCTTGAGATACAGCAACAAAATGCCACCTCTCATTGCAAAAATGAGATTCACCCATTGCTGACACCAGCTGGAGGCTTGAGAACAGTTTAGAGCCCACCAAAAAGGGAAGATGTGGAGCTTGCAAGCTCTGCTTCACATCCAAAAGCTCTTCCAATAAATTACAAGCATTTCCCATGTACATCACTCACCTCAGGCTCAGAGCCAGACGAGGTGCCAGCCTGGCTACCTGGCCCTCTGCCGTCCCCTGCCACTGCCCTCCCTGCAGCTGGCAGGGATGGACTTGCTCTAGCAGCGTTACAGGAAATTTAAGGGGGGAAAAGATCTAGTGAAAACAAAGCCAGAGATTATAAAGAGGACAATCCTTTTGAGTTGGGAAATCTTCTCTCATGGTTATTTTTAATGTTTCCTGCTCTGCTAAAAATTAGCACAGGGGTCGGAAGGAACCCTGCGGTCAAATTTTGACAAATTCAAAGGGCTGCCTTTCCATCTCTGTCTCTGTGGTTTCAAAAAAGGGTAGCATCTTATATTTTAAGGAATGAATAAAAGAGCATGACAATATTTTACTATCCCTGCAAAGGGCCCCAGGTCATCTGCATCACAGCCAGGGAACAGGGACCATCCCTTCCTATGGGGCACGCTGTAAATCCTCACAGGCAGGGCAGTGTCTGCTGGCCACAGTGGTTCCTCAGCACATTTTTGTGTGAGAAAGCTTTGGCAAAAGCTGAGGCCAAGCATGCCCTGCCAGGCTCATCACAAGGAAAGTGGGGGAAGGCAGCCAGGTTGCTGTGGCTGCTCCCAGCTTCCCAGCTGAAGGGAAAGGGGGGAAAAGGGACTGAGAAACAAAAAATGAACTCTGAGTCCTCTAAATAGCAGCTGAGAATCTCTGGCACTGACTGTGAATAAACAGAGTCCAAGAGGCTTGCTCTGGGATGTCACCTCAGCCTCCCTCCCCGAAGTCCTCAGTGTAGAAGGATCAGAAACCCTTACAAAATCATGAGTTTCCATCCAATACCACCTCTGCTGCACTAATCGTTTGTCCTTTCAAATGCATTTAAATAATTGCATTTACATACATGAATTAATTTATTATATTTTATTGTTTATTTTTTATCATTTTTATTTATGATGTTAAATAAATTTATTACTACATTAAAAAACTTGTGGAAAGCATGAAATTGGTCATACAAGGAATTTCCCCAAGCACACACCATTCACTTTTGTGAGCCTGGAGGAGTCCTGGGCAGGAGGTTCCTCCTTCATCAACCCTGACTTCTGGGTCTCTGGTGCAAGACCCCAAAATCCTATCAGTCTGCAGCATGACAAAGCATTGGAAACATTCTTACCAGGAGCTGTCATGTATAAGCATTGAGATCATTTATATCACAACAGTTTCATGTTTATATATAGTATGGAGGGCCTCACTGCAATGGAATGGGGTTGCTGCACACTGGAACAGCCCTGCACTTCAAAATAAATAATATTTTTTAAGCATGAACATGATTATCAACAAACCTTTGCTAACAATCTTCTGTTTCTTTGTTTGAAAAAAACTATTTCAGTATTGTCCAACACAAATTCCCCTTTGCTCCATGACTACACAAACCGGAAACCCACTTTTCCATTACTAGGTGATAGGTTTTGCATCATTTAAAAAAAACCCCAAAACCAAACAGCTTCTACAATTTTCTTACAAGCACTAAACAGCAATGTTGATGAGACATGATTATTCTTTAATGCTTGCAAGACTAATTGTTTCATTTGGAAACAATTTACACATGCAGGCCGCATCCTGCATGACCTCAGAGGCAGGACCTCTTTGTTCAGCTAGAAAATCCCATTTCTTTTTATAAGGAAGGGCATTTAAGGGCTCCTCCAAACCTAGTCTCCCTTCATGCAACATCCAATCCCAGTCTTGTGGGAGATCCCAAAAGGTGGGGCTGCTCTGGGCAGTGGGATGAGCTGAGTCCCCCTCACCCACAGAGACCCCCCAGCTGCAGCAACTCTCACTCCTCTCCCATGTTTCTTTCCAAAAAGGCCACCTGAGTATACCCTGGGCATTGCCCACAGAATCTGGTGGGGCTCAGCATCACCAAAAACCTCAAAGGCTCTGAAATATTTCTTCAGAGGGAGCCATGTCCCACAGCCCAGGCTGCCAGCAATAAATCCCCCAACAGAGGTGTCAGGTAAATGATGCAGAGCAGCCTGATAAGAGCCAAGCGTGTGTTAACAAGGCAACAGAAAACCCCCACATATCTGTGCTCTATAAAAAAAAAATCTGTCCACAGACTGCTGTGAGGCCTCTGCCCATTCTTTGATGGAAACAGAGCAGAGAAGAGCAGTAATTTGCTAAAAAACTTCACCCATAATGCAAACCAGACGGCTCTGCAAGGGAGCAGCCACCTCGGAGGCCGAGCTGGTCCCCGCAGGGCATCCGGCAGCCACGCAGAGCCAGCCTCTGCAGGGAGAGCCCCTCTCCCTTCCACAGGGCACGGACGCTCCCAGCATTTCTGAAAGCCTTGGGAAAGAAACAAACAGACAAAACCAGAGAAACCAAGCCCCAACCCTATCCTCAGAAGGCTTTTGGGGCAGCACTGGGCTCTGCCCACTGTTCAGCCCCTCCTTTGCATCGCTAGCCTGAGCTCACCAGAGTGCTTTCAGTTCCCAGCTGTCCTCCAGATATGTCAGCCACATTCTGCAGGGTTTCAAATGAGATAAGGGACCTTTCTCCCTGCAGGAGCTGCCTCTTCCTTAACCACAAGATGTGCTGCCTTCTGTCTGTGCACAGAGCTTCCTCTTTGTTTTGGATGTCTTCTCAGAGATGCTCAAGAAAAATGTCTGGATTCAAATCTAACACTGACTGGTACAAAGGGGTGGAAAACAAACACTGGGGTGGAAAACAAACACTGGGGTGGAGCTGCACAGGGCACTGCTTGGGTTTCTGAAGAAGGTCACTTGAAGATGGCAAAATAGGGCCAGTTTGTTCACTTCTCCCAGCACGTGGTTCCTGGGCAGACATGCCAGACCACCATTTCAGAGGCAAGAACTCACTCACCTGTGCATCACATCGCACCAGTTTTCATCCAAAACAGCAAAGTACTTTTATGAAAGAAAGAGTCCCCCAACTTCCCCCAAATTTCTGAGGCTTAAATGAATTCCATGTGTTCTGCACAACTGCTTTCTTCAAGCATTTGAAAATATGATTTCTTTCTTTGCCTAAAATCAGGAAATCTTGTCTCTTTTGTGATGTTGGGCTTTGGATATATTTTTAAGTGTCCACATATGAGAGAGGAAATGGCCTCTGAGGTGGGAATGCAATTTTTAAGTAGTTAAGTAATTATTTTGTAAGAATGTTGGCGTTTCAAGCAAACATTTCAGCAACATAGTACCTTTATAGTCTTTCCACACCAGTGTCATTCCTGGTTGACAGCTTCTGTTTGGATTACCTCTCATTGGTGGTTAATAAGAAAACTTAGTCCTTTCAGTTTTCCTCTGCCTAGCACCAAGCCTCTCTACCACAGGGCTGGCCCCAAATGCACTGGAAACAGAAATGCAGACCCACCAGCTGCACTCAACACTCAAAGCAGGGAACCAGAGGAAAAGCAGCACAAGAAGCCAGAAACCAAACCTCTGCCCTGCCGGTGCAATTTGGGCTGCAAAGTTCTCCTTGCCATTTCTGTCAGACCCTCTCCTCTCCCTATCCAGAGCCACTGGAACCACAGTGGATAAATAAATGCATCTGCAATTCCTCTACTGGGTGGGATATAAGACAACTTTTTATTAGCCCTGTGGAAGAATTACCTCTAAATCAAAAGGAAAATAAACTGCTGCCATGAAGAACTGATCTTCACAAAATCATGGTTGTTTCCACATCAGACAGCCAGCAAATGGATGCAGCAGGAAATCATGCTGGATTTGCTTTGCCTGTTTAAAGAGAGTTTTCCCTCTAGACAAATAATTACGTGAATTGGCCACAAAACTGATATTAAAATAAAATGAAAAAGACTGGAACTACAAAGTTTGCCTTGTAAAATGAATGTTTGCTACTTCTGTCTTTTGGGGTCTTACTGGGAGAGGTATGTGTGCAAATGACTTCACGCACAGGAGATGCTCCTTGAAGTCTGAATATTTATGAGTAAAACATGAGACCAACACAGGACTGAACCCTGAAAATTTGGATCCCAAATTTTCCTGGTTTTTTGCAGTAGGCAGTTGGTTTCCAGACCCTGGGTGGTAGCTCATGCACAGAGGCAGTTGCCTGTGATGTCCAGAACACATTGCATGGGTGTTTTGGCTGTTTGTGCATTGCTAGACTTGGATATTTTGAACACTGTGTGGTGTGATGGAGGTGTCTGTTGGTGAGGTATTTCATTTTCTTAGCTAGGCTAATCAAGGTGATTAGCAACTGCCTCTGTGCATGAGCTACCACCCAAGGTCTGGAAACCAACCAGGAAAACGTGGGGTCCAAATTTGCAGGGTTCAGTCCTGTGTTGGTCTCATGTTTTACTCGTAAATATTCAGACTTCAAGGAGCATCTCCTGTTCATGAAGTCATTTGCACACATACCTCTCCCAGTAAGACCCCAAAAGACAGAAGTAGCAAACAAATCAAATCATGACCTTGATTAGCCTAGCTAAGAAAATGAAATACCTCACCAACAGACACCTCCATCACACCACACAGTGTTCAAAATATCCAAGTCTAGCAATGCACAAACAGCCAAAACACCCATGCAATGTGTTCTGGACACCACAGGCAACTGCCTCTGTGCATGAGCTACCACCCAAGGTCTGGAAACCAATTGCCTACTGCAAAAAAACAGGAAAATTTGGGGTCCACACAGCCCGTGAGATCTGACCACATAGCATGGCCTCACATGGGATTTCTGGCAGCCCTCCTGAAGAGTTAAAACACTTCCTGCTGCACTGGTTTGTGCATGGAGCAGTCCCAGAGCTGCACAGGGCTCCTCCAGCCACCCTGCCCCCTGAGCACACCCAAGCAGAGCTTGGAGATAACTGTATAGGTGGAGGCAACTCATCGAGATATTAGACAGTTAAATTCTAAGTTACTCTGGCAGTTCTCTTGTAAAACTGGTCTGTTATTAATGCCACCTCTGTTTTTTGGTGTTGCCATTTCCAAAATGCCTGGTTAAGTGCATGCCTTGGAGCTTTCTGGTAAAAAAGGAGCCACAGTGGCACGGAGGAGCTCCCACTAGGAACAGGCTGAGGCATGTGTTCCTCATTTCCCACACATCATCCTGTCTGCCTTCATATTACATTTATGGGTCACACACAAAAAGCTTGCACAGAATTTCCCTAAGTTGTCTACTAAATGAAATTATTAATTGCTGAGGGGAGAAAACCCCAGAGTCCTCTGTTTATGGTCAAGGGCTAGAGCTGTAACCAAAATCACTGTACCAGTGCTACACTGTGCTGGGTTTCTATAAGTCAGGGAATCATCTTCCCTTCTACACATGCTTCTTCAACTTCTTTCACAGACATCAGCCTAGAAAAACACATTTGGCTTCACTTTATGTCTTGAAAATTAATTAAAACCAGAGTTTTACCATCCTTACCAGTTGATTTCAAGCTTATACATTACAGCTGACTTCAGTAGATAACTCTGGATTTACAAAACTGCAGCCAAAGGAACATTTTAGCTCACTGTCCAAAGCTCCTAAAATAAAAATTTCTGAAGATGTTGAACTGCTTAGCTCCAACAGCATCTTAGAGTGAGTTGGACTATAAATACATGAGAATGGCCTGTACAGGAGTATTTCAATTCCAACAGAGTAATTATTCCCCAAAATGAAATGCCAGCATTGAGCAATGCCTGTGTCATGATTCTTTTTCACCTGAAGTCCATTAATTGATTATATTGGTGTAGTTGCCTGTCATTAGAAAAGGACACTATCAGCCACAGAATCATGGAATGGTTTGGGTGGGAAGGAACCTTAAAGACGGTCTAGGCCCCACTCCTCTGCCATGGGCAGGGACACCTTCCACCAGACCAGGCTGCTCCCAGCCCTGTCTGACCTGGCCTTGAACACCTCCAGGGATGGGGCAGCCACAGCTTCTCTGGGCAGCTGGTGCCACCCTCACAATAGAGCATTTCTTCCCAATATCTCATCCAACCCTGCCCTGTCAGTGGGAAGCCATTCCCCTTGCCCTGTCACTCCAGCCCCTTGTAAATAGACCCTCTCCAGTTCTCTTGTAGCTCCTGCTGCAATTAGGATGTCCCAAAGCCTTCTCTTTTCCAGGCTAAAAAATCTCAATTCTGTCAGCCTTTCCTCACAGCAGAGGTTCTCCATTCCTCTGTTTATCCTGATAGCCTCCTCTAGACTTGCTCCAACAGGACAATGTATTTCCTGTGCTGGGGACCCCAGAGCTGGATACTCAGTGCTGAATTATTTTCAGTAACAAGCTGCATTACTCCTAAGCAGGCAGAACATGAAGCCTTTTCTCCCTGCCTTCCCAAAAGGCTCACAACTGCTGCAAGAGATGGGCAGGATGATGCCTGGATTCTTCCAGGCAACACACAAGTGATTAGCAAAATTCAGAAGGCAAACATTATACACCAGAAGAACAAAATGAGTAATACCGCTCAACTAAAAATAAATTCTAGTATTCTAAGAGAAATGTAAAAAATAGGAGACAACTCTGTTTCATATCATACTTTTCTGCTAAGCCTCTTCCCTGATCTGCTTTATATTAATGAAGACATGCACATGAAGTAATTCCCCTCATTAATCAACTTCATTCTTTTGGTTTCTTCCCACTTGAAGTGACAATCCTCCATTTGGGATGTCACGTAGTGGTGTAGCTGAGATTGATTTTAGGGATGAGTAGTAGAGGCAGATGAAACTCAAGAAACAGGGGCTTTGGCTTCAAAAGGCCTCTCCAGTAAATGGAGAGGGAGAAGGGAATGGGTTCTGGTGAACCACAAAGGCAGCATCTCACTGGGAAAGAGGAGAAATATCATGTAGGAGAGCAACTCAGGAGTTTGAAGGCAGGTATAGAACCATCCCTGCATGAGGCAGGGAAAGAGATGGGAGCAAGGCTGCTAAGAGCACTGCACAGCCACTGCTTAGAATCACAGAAGCATTCAGGCTTGAAATGGCCTCTAAGATCATCAAGCCCAATCATTAACCCAGCACTGCCAACCCCACCACTAAATCAGGAGCCACATCTTTTAAATCCCTCCAGGGACAGTAACTCCACCACTTCCCTGGGCAGTCTGGACCAGACCCTTTTGGTGAAGAAATGTTTCCTGACATCCAATTAAACAGCTGTGTAATGCAGAGATCCTCCTGCTCTGAAAGGCCAGCTCAAAGCCTACTGGCAGCTCAGCTCTCCCATCTGCTCCTCATTTTCTCCTTTCCCTCCTGCCCACATGCAGCTGCCTGCCCTGCTCACAAAAGCAGCCACAGCCCCACTGCACCAGCGCTCTGCACAGCCACCCCCTCCCGGCTTCACCAGGACAAATGACCCCACATGCTGACAGCACATCGGGTCGAGGGGAGCCACTCTGCACATGGATGCTCCTCGCCTCAGGAAGCACAGCTTGGGACACATCCCAGGGGATCCTGGTCCCAGGGCCTGGTCCTGCCCAACGAGAAACACATTTCCATCACTGCGGTGGCTGCATATCTGCTTTTCCTCTGCTGCCCTCGTGCAAACCTGAGCTCAGGGCAGCTGTGTGGCAGCATGGCTCCTGGCTCACCATGAGCATCAGAAAGGCTTTTTCCATAAACCTGCCCCCAGTATCAAAAGTTAAACTTTTATCTACAGAGTCTTTGTTCTTCTGTCCAATCTGGCCTAAATGGGCCAAGTTGAAATGTTACTGGGGAAAGAGGAGAGAAGACAGACCCATACAGCCCTTACAGTGAAATTCAGGCTGAAGTATGTGCTGTGATCCATGATCAGTGGGATGTCAAAACCAAATCAAACAAGAGCAGAAGAGCAACAAATCCCAACATCCTTCATAGCTGTTACAACAATGTTAGAAGGATATGCCATAGGGTTAAAAATGGAAACTAAATCCTCTATGGGATTTCAAAAATAACAATAAACCTACAGAACTTCATAAAGAAAAAAACTGTTTCTACTGTAAAGTTTTATTGCAAGGTCCCAACCTCTCCTCTTAAGATGTTAAATATAAAAATATTGAAATCGTCTTATAGAAGACCCTTTCTTTTTCAGCCCCATTTCCAGAGCTCTGGATCACTTCATCCCTTTAAAGCTTCCTTTGCTTGCAGCTCAGTTATAAACTAGCAGCTCAAAGCAGTGCTGGTCAAGGGATGCAAGTGTCACCACACACCAGTTAATAGCCATCTCCTACCTCTGCATTTGCACCACATCCACCCCCTGAAACAGCTCAGAGTTTATTTGATAACCCTGAAGGGAACTAAATAATTAAATTCATTTGAATATGGAACTGGATTTAATAAAACCTGTCCATATGCTTCTGCTGAATAATACCCCCAAGCCTGCTTCATGTATACCTTTTTCAGGTATACATCTTGCTTTGCAAATACAATTATCCTCACCTCCATATTAGATAAAGTTAATTAGTGCAGCCACAGCCATGTGGATGTAGCAATTCAGTTTGCTGGTTTCAAAGTCAGGATGTCACCAGCCCCACAGCTCACCTGGACTGCAGGTTCTGGGGTAAGAGAGAAGAGGAAAAACCTTGTGGGGATGTTAATGCCATTTTCCCAGTGCAGATGTGGCAGCAGAGCTGAGGTCACTGCCAGTCCCTTGCACCATCCAGGTGGGCTGGAGCTTCACCAAAATCCCCCTCCAGGAGCTGGAACAGGCAAGGTGCCAGGGCTGCCCATGGGGACTGTGGTGATGCTCTGTCCTAGGGAACAGTCCCTGTTTCCTGCCAGAGTTTCTGGTTTTCAGAGCTTTGTGACTAAGCCACATGACTGAGACACGAAGGGACAAACCTGCCAAGGGCACTGGCTAATGCAGCAGTGTTTGTCACGTCCCACATGGGCAAAAACTACTCTAAAACTGACATTAAACAGTCCACTAGAGAGAAATTTCACATCTTAACTTCTAATAAATAAAACTCCTAATTTCCAAGAGACCCCTGAGGCATCTGTAAAACCTCCTGTCTCCAGCATCTCGGGCTGCTGCAGGCAGGTGCCACCTGAGGGAGACAAACCCCTGTCCTGGACACAGAGCCCTGCTCGCCCACAGCCTCCCCTCTCCCCCTCACAACAAACTTCATCTGTCCTAATCATTTGGTGGAGTTTTTTCATGTCAGGGATGCAAAGGCAGCACGGGCTGGTTCTGCAAAATCAACCCCATCTCCCACCTCTCCCTTTCTGGGGAAATGCCGCTGTCCTCCCCAGGGAGGATCACAGGGGTCCAGGGGAAGGGAAAACTGCAAACAGCCCTGGAATTCCCTTCCAATCCTCCTCTCTTGAGCTCCTTGACACATATAAAACTGAATAGATGTTTCTATGGTTTCTGGGCACTCGAGGGGAGCCAGGCCAGGGCAGGTGGTGGCAGAGACAAGGAGGGAGTTTTTCTAACACACCCATTCAAGGGGGAAAAAAAGGAAAAAAAAAAAATAAGGAGAAAAAAAGGGGAGAAAAAAAAGGAAAAAAGGGCATCAACCACAGGAAGGAAAAGGCCAAAGACAGCCAAGGATCCCCTTCCAGAGAAAGAGGCAGTGCAGGACTCACTGCATCCATTCAAAAAGCAGGAGCAGAGATGGAAACTCTCTCCATGCCATGAACATGGAGAATTCACAGTGTTTTTTACCAACCCCTTACACCAAGGGCATGCTTGGGAGCTGCTCCCTGATGAGCTGCTGAGCCCCTTGGAGCTGGAGCACTGTGGCCATCCAAGAACACTGATGAGGATGAGAGCAGCCAGCCTGAGGCTGAGGTTTGGGATCTGGCCAGAACAAGGACTCCCTCCTCCTGCACACCCAGCAGGACAGCTCTGCTCCCAGGGAAAAATTTTTGGATATGGGCAAATGAGGATTCATCTCAACACCTGAGGCCCTTTCACCAGTGTCCCCAGATTTGGTCTCTTACAGTTCTAAGTGGGACAAACCCCAAAGCCTTCACTTGCTTTGCATTCCAGTGAACTCTTAGGCAAGAGCATGAATACAACCATGAAAGTATTTCATCCCTAGAAACATTAATGGAGGTTATTGCTCAGGCTTTTAAGTTTAAAGGCTAATCCCTCAAAAGCTATTGCTAATGAAGAAAGAGGGAAGAAGTGGGAAAAAAAGGAAGTTTAAAACAGGGAAGGAAAATCATGAGTCATGGAAAAAGCTGGAGAGGACCACAGAGCACAGGTTAGGAAAGGATAAAAATAAAAGGAGTAGTGGAGTTACCGGGTAACCATCGCGTCCTGACTGCCCCTGTGGGGGGGAACAAGGGAGATAAGTCAGTCAGTGCACCTGGAGCAGCTCAACATCACACAGCAGCAGGCAGGACACAGGGCCATCGGCTCTCCAGCCAGCCCTGGCACTGAACTCCAGAGAAAGCTCTTGGGGCAACTTTGCTATCAGAAAGGTCACACCTACAAGTGTGAAGAAAATCCCTCGATTTCCATCTCCTGCTCCCCTTTGGCTACTTACCGCGGGTTTTGCCAACTTGCACCCCTCCCTGCTGCCCGTGCCCAGCCCCTGCTGCCCGTGAAGCCATGGATTTGCATGTCACACACTGGATCCTGGCCAGAAACCTGCCCTAGGATGGGGGCAGCAAGAGGAAAGGAAACACCCAGGTGTTGGGGAGAGGCTGTGGAGGCTGCAGCTGCTGAGCCAGCAGCCAGGACAGCAATCACTGAGCTTCAGACTCCTGTTCCAGCACTTGATTCAGTGAAGGTCTGCCCCTCTTAGATCCATTCACTTCCTTGCAGGACGCAGCTCTCCCAGCTCACATCTAAGCTTTGCTTTGCAACGAAGCAGAAAGCACAGCTGATGCTACAGGGAAAGACCTGACTGAAGTTCCTGGTAGCACCTGTGGGATCAGCAGAATAAAACACAGCCCATTTGGGATATTTCACCTTCCGTGCTCTCCTCGGGAGGTTCCCAGAGGTGTTTACAGCCCGAGCTGCTGTTTAACCACACCATGAGCTACAGCAGAGCCTGTACAGCTTGCCGTACAGCAGAGCCTGCTGCGAGCCAGACCGAGGGCAGATTCCCAGGAAGGAGCTGTTCAGTGGTAGCTGGTACACAAGCAGGCTGTGAGGTGAGTAGCTGGTACAGCAGTGCCATCTGCTACCACAAACACCGCTTGTGTCAGCCTGCTGTGGGTACAGAGTCAGAGTCAGGCTTTTCTCATGGCATGGAACAGCTCCAGCAGTCTCCTCCACACCACACACAGGGCTTCTCCCTTCTCCTAAGCACCTCTGCAGCTGCAATGCCTCCTGCAGCACTCCTGATTCATCTAGAAACAGCACTGACTTCAACAACTGCCTATTTAACCAATTACAGTCTTGGGATAAAGTGTACAGGGAGATTTTTATGGAGATGTAAGGCGGTGGAGCACACACAGATAAACAGGAAACACTCAGAACACCCTGCCCTCGCTCGCTGCTGAGTTGCCCAGCCAGCACAATAACACATTAACGTGTTTGCTAATATCTGTGACTGTAAATGTTTAATTACAGTCTGTGCTAAGACTATATTTCAATTGTAGAAATTTCCTACCCAGAATGTGATTTTAATACCATCCAAAACAGAGGTATAATCGCAGATCTGAGCAGAATACCCCTTACTCACAGACAAGACAACCAATCACCCATCAGACACAAATCCTGTACCACAAATTCTAATAATTTTATATGCATAACTAACTTATGACAGCCAAAAGAATAAAATACCAGAACAACTGCTACTAGGGAACAACAGAATTGAGGATACAGTTAGAGCAGTGTGATGCTGTACATGTAAGAAGTAATCAATTCCTTCTGGCCTAATTCAAGAAACAGAAGAAACTAATAAATGCAGTACTGTTGAAATAAAATAATATTGTGGTTCTGTGGGTTCTAGGACTTATTTTATATCATGGTTAAAGAAGTCTCTGGCAAATGCTACTTATGCTAAAAAGCAGGATTAAAAAAACCCAAAACCAACCAACCAACCCCACCCAAACCAAAATTAACTAAACCAGGAGCTGTCTTTCAAAGAAGGGCAAGGGGAGAGGAGAGGAAAGGAAAAAAAAAGGTCTTGTTTGTGTTAAATCTCTCCTGTGCTCCATTTGCAATTCAATAGTGCCGTGGGAACCAGGAAATGAAACCAACTAGAGACAAAGAAAAATTAATAGTGCACCATATGCTGCCTGTGTTGGATCGCCATAATAAACGTGACCAGACAGCACACGTGAGGCAGCAACCACCCAGCTGCGTGTGGGCTGATAACAGCCTCTGAGCACAGCCCAGCAGCTACACAAATCCATTTCAAATGAGCCAAAGTGCTTCAGTCAAGGGGAAAATGTCTCTTAAGGTCTATATATGGAGTTTTAATAAGGCAGTATCCTCTTTATTTGTAATCCCAAGTAATCGTTTTGCTCAACCCCCTCTTAAGTCTTTACATTAAAAAACGAACTTGAAATAGAAGCAAAAAATTAAAGGGTTGAAAACCCTCAATTAAACTCACAGGCAATGCTGCCAATCCCAGGAGAACCAAAGCCATGGTACTGGGACAGCCCCCATGCTTAATGTGCATGCCTTGTCATCAAAACAGAACTGGAAATTCATTAGCCTAGGAAGAATTGCCAAATTTATTTTCCCTAAAATGAGTCCTTTTCAACCCAGCAGGGCTCTATAGGAAGAGAACAGCATGAAGAGAACAACATGCCCCTGTTGGTGCAGTGACAGACAAGAAATGTGGCTGCTGACAGCCTGCACCTCTCCTGCTCCTGCTTCAGGGGAAGAAAGGTAGATAACCAGAAGCACCAAACACCCATAACTTATTTTTTAAGCCAACCCTCAGCAACTTGGAGGGCACAAACAAAACATAAATTCTCACTCCAAAACCAGCAGGAGAACAGCAGATTTGGATGTGGTGGCACAGCCAAAGGCACGTCTGAACATTTGAAAGGAGGAGTTGACACATTTTCAACTATTACCCCTTCAAACAACTATTTCCCCATAAATTTTCTGGATGCATTGGTAGGAATGCTCCTTATTCTACCCAAGACTTCAAAGAAAGAAGCAAGCAAGCTATGGTTTTCCCTCTAGCCCCCCTTGTGAGGCAACCAAATCCATATTAAATGCTGGAAACACAACAGATAAGAAAAGCAAGACAGAGCTTTAGAACCAATAAACCCACTAACATGTTAAAATATTAGTACAGAGCTCTTTCTGTTAAGTAGAGGCAAACTAAAGAACTCTTTAAAGGGAAAACTCCCTTTTACTGAATATTTTCTGAGTTTACAATTACTGGGAGTCCCTTGAGGCAGCAAGTTTAGCATTTTAAAATTCACCCCCCCAACCCCCCATTTGTCTGCAATCACGAAAAAAAGTACAGCAGCATCTGGTACCAATTTTGTTTCCAGACACACCTCTACCAAAAAATGCTGTGTGTTTGCAAGGGCACTGAAAGGCAGGGGAAGGGGAAGCCTTAACTTTGTTGATCCAACAGTAAAATCCACGATACTTACTGCAGGTCCTGGAAAACAAAAGAAAAACAAAGAAAGAACAAGTCAATTGCAAAGAAGAAATACAATCTGATAAAGCAGCACATAGCAGGAACCAACATCAGAATGATCTGGGACTTTGCAGTCCATTTCCCACACAATGACTTTCCAGATACACTCAGCACCCTCCACATCCTCCTGACCTGTGCTGCTGGCACAGCAGTACTGACAGGGTGAAACCACTCTTTTCCCATCTTTTCTGCAGCATGATTGTTTCCTCTCCCCCCACAATACCCTGGGCACATCACAAGGCAGGGCCCACATCCAGGGCATCAAGGCCTTGGGGGACCAGCTGTGGCCAGCAAAAAAGAGACAGACATGGCCAGAAAAATATACAAATTTTTAGTAATAAAATCTGTATTTTCACCACGGACCTTATTTACCCTTCAGACCAAGGAACAGAAGAGAAGCTCACAAAAGCCAGAGGAGCAGCGTTGTAGGGACCTGACAAGGACAGTGCTATTGCTTCTACAGACCCCAAACGTTGCTGTCAGAAGGTCCCCATCTCTCCCTGACCTCAATACATGTCACACAACCCCAGAGCCCTGTGCCACCCCCATGTGGCCCCAGCTCGTGCCCAGAGGTAGCCAGTGGACTGATGCACAGCACCTCAGCTCCAGGGAAACACCCACCTCACCTGCCTCCAGCAGCACAGCCTGAGGCTGGCACCAACAGCAGAAGAAAAAGAGATATTTCCCCATATTCCCCAGCAGTGCAGAGTGCTCACCACCAGCCACACCAATTTCTACAGTTTTCCTACTGCTTTCCCAAACTGGTGCTGCACTGAGGTGAACACTGAGCCCTAACCCAAAGCATTCACATTGCACTCCTGTTCATGAGGCAGCCTATAGCTCTGTTTGGGATTTCTTCATGCTCTGATTCTTGCCTGATCAAAACCAGAAAGCAGGCACAGTTAGAAAAGGAAAAAAAAATGTGGGAAAACTTAAAATGGAAGGGGAAAAAAAAAAGAAAAAAGCTTTGTTCATCTTATGTTATTCAACAGTATTATTCAAGAAGCATATGTCAAGCCAATGCCTTTTCAAGAAGTTTAAAATTTATTTTAAAATTAAAAACATTGCTAATCTGAATTAAAAAAAAAAACCAAACAAGCCTAAGAATGAGGAGTGGCAAGTAATGACTGGCAAAGCACCAAGAACTGTCCCACTGACCTGTGTCTGTCACCTGAAGGGGGTCAGTGCCACACAGCAGAGTGCTGGGACAACCTCCACATCTCACTCCAGGCCAGAAGCACAGAGGCTTAACTTGCTCTCCTTGGTTTAATTTCTTCTGAATACAGAAGCCAATGGCTCTATGCCAATTTATTAACTGAGAATCATAAACCTGATTTATTAACTCACTTACACCAGGCTACCCACAAAAGCCCTTTTGTGGAAAAGTCAAGAGTAAGTCTCAAAGAAGTAGGCAGGAAATTATTTTAATATGGGATTTCAATCATGTACCAATTATAATCTCTTTGGAATTTGTTGCCTACTTTCCTTTTCTCAGCTACTGGTTTTTTCCTGCCCAACATGTGTAGGCAAGTGCTCTTTTAAAGTGCTTCCTTCTCTCAAATCCAGGAATCACAGCTGAACAGGGGGTTCCGTATATGCACCATGGGATGTTCTCCAGCCCCATCAGTGGAGTTACACCAATTTTTCACTGAGCTGTTGGCAAATTGAGGCTAAATAAATCTTCATTAAGGCATAAAGTGAAACCTATTGAACTGATCTTTTCTCCTCCTAAGAACAGCATCACTTTCTGGTTTGCTGAACGTGTTTTTCAACAGCCCAGCCACAAGGCACTTGTTTCCTACGGAAAGTAAAATATTTTGCAATTCAACAATAATTAAAGAAGCTGCCCCTCATCCAGCCATCTCATCATTGTGGACACTTTGTGCAAGAGATATGCTCTTTTCAAAGAAATTTGTCAGAATTTGCTGCTAATAATTTGACTAGTGAGAATCAGTTTGAGAGGCTGAAAGGAATAATCAGATTCTTCTTACAGCAAATAAAATTTGGGAACAGCCTTTCGTGTATTGAAAACTACATGACAAATTAACTTGAGGGCTGATTTCAGAAGGAAGAGGAGAAAGACAAAAATAACCTGCAAAGGCACAGATTTTGGTCTGTGATTGATTTACCCTCAGCAGGGATGATGCTGCTATAAGCAGGAGTGAACAGCTTGTACTCAAGTGTGCAAGGGCATGGAGATATTTGGAAACACCAAAGATTCCTTAAGAACATGAACAGCTGTGCTAGTGGGAGGTGAAAATCAAAACTCATTAAAAATTAATGACCCAGATTTCCTGATTGACCAACTTTAACGTTATTTTGTATATCCAAAGCCCAAGCAGATCACAGTGGCATCATCCCCAGCAGTACACAAACATATGGGAAATTACAGGTCACAGTCATTTATTTCCAAGTATTTTTTCAGCTTGGAAATTTTGAGATGAGATGATATTTCTGTTAAATCTGCAAATCATTTCTCATGCAAGCTCTCCCACTGTGAGACGAGAGAGCCAGGCAGGGGAAACAAAACCAGCCAAACATTTCCAACAGATCAGGAAGAATCAGAGGTGACTTTGCTGCAACTCTAAAGGGCAAATTGGCCATCCCTAAGGTAGCAACCATGCATCTTGGCCACCTGAAGATGTAAAAACATTACAATGCAAAAAAATCTATATTAATACATAGTTATGTGTATTTATCCCCACACAATATGTACATACATACACACAGAGTTATTAATTGAGGATGCTGTAAGGGAAGTAACTGAGTCATGGGTAACAACAGAGAAGGACAACTGCTACAGTCATAAGGAGTCACAGAATCTGGGAAAAAGTATTTGTCACTGTGTGGTGACCTCTAAGTCCTATCTGTTCCTGGGGCACTCAGTGAATATGCTCTGCTAGCAGAGGCTCATTACTGAGAGCATATGTGGGGCAGATTAGATACGTCCTCAAGTTCAGCAGAAAAAGGAATCCTTGGGTATGAGGTTGTCACAGGCAGTTCATAGTGAGAAATACGGGGAGCAATAGAAATCCCTGCATAAATACAATTTTCTGTGTGATTTATCCACGGGCAGCCACACGTGCACTTACTAAATAACAACTGTATATTCACACTTGTCCCCTCAATCACAGACAATGAGTCTGAAAGTGTAAATTTTGGTATGCAAAATATGGGATGTTAAGTACATGTAAGGCTGGGAGAGAAATAACCTTTCCCTGGACAGAAATCACTTTTTTTTTTTTTCTTTTAAAAAAGATTTAAAGTCTTTCTTGTTCCAAACCAGGATATTTGCACAAACAGAATAGCTGTAAGAAAAAAGCCCACCCAAAAAACCCCTTTGGATTAAATCTTTGTTAGAAGTTCAAATTAAGGCAACACTCATAGCATAACATAAATTTGGAAAGAAAAAGTCATGGGTGGCGGGCAGAAGACTTTTATCCCAGTTCACCAATTTCAACACATTTCCCCAAAACCTGCTTTTGAAATAAAAACATTTTGTAAGCAAAACTTTTTCTGCCAGAAATTATGCTAAGTCAGGATTTTCCAGTGAAATAACACTTCATCAAAAAAAGGCTCTTTCAGGCCCACCTGCAAAGGCAATTTTGTGCCTAAAACACCCAGCCTTTATCCCCTGGGGCTGTAGCTGTGCACAGCTGATGCAGACAGGTGGTACCCAACACCCCAACCATCAGCTTTGGGTGTTTGGGTCCTGAGGCAGCTCTTGCTTCAGGTGAGGAGAGCAGAGCCTTACTCAGACTCCCCAAACTGAACATTTCATGGGGATTGTCTCCTGCTTTATCTTGAGAGATTTTGAGCTTCAGATCAGTTTTCAGATCAATCTTCAAGCCAGGGGAAGAAAGCAGAATGATATTACAAGAGACAGGAACATCATCTCCCACAGTCTAGTTGTGCAAAGACTTCAAACCAATACTTAAACTAAGTTCCCAAATCCTGGATCCTATTTATCCATCCTTCAGGAACACCCCAGCATGGCTCAATCTTTATAAAAAATAAACACAAAGCCCTGTGAGGGCTGTGCATCCGAGCCCCATCCCACTCACACAGCACCAGCTGGCAGCAAGAGGGGAAGCAAATCCTCCTAGGTCCCTGGCAAAAATCCGTGTTATTTCACAAACGCTCACTCCAACAATTGAACTGTGTCCTCACTGGGACATATCACATTGAAAAAATAAGCTAACATGACATTAAACCTGATTTTGCCTTTGGCAAGGAAAAAGAACTGCATCTGAGATGAGCAGGCTGGCTGTCAGGACCAACCATGACAACAAGTGCTGCAAAACCTTTCTTCCACCCCCCACAGTCAGAGAAGGCTGAAAATCCCACATAAAATTGTATTAAAATGTGTTTTTATTTTTATACACAACTTCCATGGGTGGGTGCACATGGGTCTTTGAGGCTGTGCTTGCTTTCCAGCTGGAAAATAAATTGCTGATGCTTGTGTGCAGGAAAAGGGGTGCTGAGACCCTTGTGTCTGTCCTGGTAGGATGGGATGGAGCTCAGGACATGCTGGACCAGACCAATCAGCCAAGGTGACACCTCCCCAGGGAGGCTGCTGGTGTGAATTTCCTGGCCTCACGGTAGCAACAGTGGGATAAACTGGTTTTTAAAAGTAGCCTCTTTCACAGAGGTTGTGCCCAGCTCCAGGACTGCTCCTCTGCTGCAGCAGTGATTCCCATAGGGCCAGATAATGGAGAGAGTAAATAAAATGGGTTGGATGAAGCCATTTGACTCAATTACTCCCTGGTTTGTTCAGCTGGTTTGATGGTGGCAGAAACACTCCCCCAGGTACTTGATCCTTGTGTCTGAGGTCAGGGAAGGGATGACAGCAGGGACAGTTGTGCTGCCACAGGGAGCTCAAGCTCAGAGATGTGAAGCCCAAAGGAAGGCTGGGGTTTAGTGCAGCCCTCTCTGCCCTCCAGGGCTCCCCGGGGGAAACTTGTTGACTTTATGCTTCTCTACAGCAAAATAAACCACCAAGCCCAGAGGCAGGACCCCAGCAGGACCCACTGCCTGCCCTTGGTGGGTTCTGGGGACAATAACAAATATTTCTTGAAGCATGTGCAGCCAGGCTTGGTCCCCATTCCAGACAGTCTAAATAGTTATTTTTTTTCCTCCAGAATTAGTTTTAAAATTAATCTTTTATGGTAAGGGACATATCTGTGGGAGAGAACAGTTGTCCCTATGCATTCTCATGATGATGAACTCTTAGTTTAGAGAAACAGAGCTGTTGGATTAGTTTATTTTATCTGAATCCATCATGGCAGAAGAAAAAAGCAAAATTCAGTCTTGGTTTAAATCAACAGGAGGGTGTGATTAAAAGGAACAGGAATATCTCCTAACAGTTTCTCTGCTTGTTTCTTAGAGATATACATTGAAAGTTTCAATATGAATCTGAAAAGGTTTTTCAACATGACCATTTCAACAAATGCTAAAGAAAAAAACACTTCCCTTGGCAGGGCTGAGCCTTCTGGCTCTCCAACAGCCTTTGTCTGGAGGCTGTGAAGCCCTAACCAGGCAGGGTCCCTGGGGACAGACACCAGCATGCTACACAAACAAAGTTTTATTCTCATTTATCAGCTGTAGCGAAGGAACAAGGCCTTGGTTTATGTGTGGTCAGGTTCTCAAACAAATATAGAAATATATATTCAAGTTATCTGGAGAAACAAACATCTGGCAGCTCAGCCAAAAGCAACACACAGCAGGATGCCTGCTCCCTGTGTGTCTATCTGCAGTGGGCAACCCACGGGCTCTGCACTGCATCCCTTGGATGTCACTGGTGTGCCCCTTCGAGCCTGGCTGAGTGCATGGCTGTGTGCAGTGGGTGGCTGCTGCACTCTCCTCTGTTTTCCTCCTCAGTTGCAAATGTAAAAAAAGTTGTTACTAAGGTTGGAATTTCTTTTTATCATCAATAATTAATTTCTTTTTTTTCTTTGTTTTCTTTTACAATGCTTGGTTTCTTGCTGGTTCTGCATTGATCCCCTGGCAGCTTTCAGCTTCACTGGAGGGTGCTCAAGTGCATTTGCAGATGTGTCACAGCATGAGGGCAAATGATGCTTTTCAAAAGTTTTGCATAAAGCAGGGAGAAGAGATTTATGGGCATGTGTGAGCTCAGTGCTACCTCACAGATCTCTGTATGGACCAGAGGCACGTCTTGCACAGAGTTTGCATAAATGCCTGCATATAAAATCAGATCCATTGGCTGACCTCTCCAGCTGCCCTTGGTTGAATGCTGTATTCCACTGTGCTCCTAAGAGCCCTTAGGTGGTATTTAAAAAACAACCAAAAAAAGAATCAAAGCTGTCTGGTGGCTACTCCTACAGCCCATCTGCTGGGAAATTAAACAAATTAACAAAGCTGGCTGGGATCCACCACCACCCCATCAGCACCCATCCCTTGACCAGGAGTAAATTCCTGATGCTTCAGGCACAAAGTATCTCAGAAAACACCTCATGCATTCTGGAATACCACCAATGGAGGAGAAGGGAAATGCCTGCCTGCTTTTCTTGTCCATCAGTCCATGTGCTGCTGCTGGTGTGCAGCACAAATTCCCTCAATTTCCCTTCCTAAGAGTTAAAAAAATTGTTTAAAACATTGGTGATCAGAAGGTTATGCTGCCCATTTTGAAATCCCAGCTGTGAATTTTCTATAGAGGCAGCAGAGAACAGAACTCAGCCTCCTCACTAAATGAAAATCCACTGGCTCCCGTTCATTCTCTCAATATTCAAGAACCTAAGAGCTGGCACATGTAAAATTTCATATGCTGCTTTCTGGCACATTGAAGCAATCCAAAAAACTGCCTGGCTTTCTGGGGACACCCCTGTCTGTCTTCCTCAGAAAGAGGAACTCCAGCTGCATCTCTCCCTTCTCCAGCAGCACTCAGACCCAACAGCAGAATGTAAACAGCACTTCCCCCCAGGTGAAACAGGGTCAGTCCTTACCCTTTTTCAAAGACAGGGACCAATCCCCAAACCTCACCAGATACACTAAAGTGTCAGAGACAGAGTTACAGTCAGCTCAAATGAAAACCCCAGCAAGGTTGTTCTGTGGTTGCACTTGGGCTGAGGGCTCAGGGATGCTCAGGGGACCTGCCCAAGGCTGGTGGCAGAGGTTTGGTTATCCCTGACTCCCAAATGCAGATACCAGCACCCTATGGCTGGCAGGCAATGTATGGACACATCCACATGCAGAGAACAAGCCAGTGCACACCTCCCATCTAACAGGGCTGGGGAATTCCCTATTTCCATACTAATTCACTGTCCCTCTTCAGTGTTGGATGGGGCAGTGATGAGGCTGAACACTGCAAAGAGAAATGGAAGGATGGATAAAAGATGCAACAGCTGTAGGTGTTCTGAGTGGAATTTGCTTGGTTTTTTGTTTTGGTTGGTTGATTTTTTACCTTTTTTAATTTGTTTTTGGTTTTTAGGGTTTTGGGGGTGGTTTGAGTTTTTTAAAATTTTTTAATAAACCACTTCATATCCACCACAACAGATGTGGGAAGCCCCTGTTGCACAGCCTGTTAGGTGGAGGTGACTGGTGTCATTGCCCAAAGGCTCCCACACCAGCCAGTGACACCCCCAGGGCCATCAGGGCAGGTGATGCTTACCGGGTTCTCCACGCCGGCCGGGCTTCCCTCGTCTCCCTGGGGGCCCTGTGGGAAGAGAGCACAAGGTTGGTGATGTCAGATGGACAGTGAGTTCAGGAGAGTATCTACCACGTGTCCTTCCCTTTGGACCCATCTCATGTCTTCCTCCCATTCCCAAATTCCAAATAAATCAGCACGCTGCGCATCTTAATTACTGTTTTGTTTTTCCCCACAACATAATTTTGGTGAAAAAAACCAAGATCAGGCTCCTAGGCAAGCTGGGAAGTAGGTTTGAAGTTATTAGTATTGCTTACACTGTAGAGGGAAACAGGTCTTACATGCTCCAAAATTCTGGGCAAAAACCTTTGCTGAGTGGGCAGCATTGCTGGGCAGTCCCTGCATGCTGCAAATGGCTGTTACAGGCCTGAAAATCACAATATTTAAAGTATTAAAGTCAGCTATGTAAACTTCTTGGTACTACTCATTATCTGAGTCAGAGCTTCTTCTGTGCAGACTGCTGACACAGCTTGGATCTGGTCATACATTTGTAATTCCAGTCTTCAAGCTTGTTTGTATTCTTATCCTACTGGGCAGCAATGGCTCAGGGATCAATAAAGTGCCATAAATGACAAAATATTCTTAATTAAGGAAAAAAGGAACTCAAACAAAAAACACTGATACAGAATACTGCTCCAGCACACACACAGCATCCAGATCCATGGCAAAGCCATAACACCACGTCCTCCATGCCAGTGTGGTGCAGCCTCTCTGCTGCATCCAGGATTCCCTGCAGGGCACCTGGAAGCAGCACTGCTCCCACAACATGTGCATTGCCAGGCTGGAAGAAAAAGTCCCTTGCAGCAGATCAGCCAGCTCTGGTGGAGTATCTGCTGAGTGACAGCAACATTAACAAAAAGCAAGAACTCGCTTTTTATCTGAGAAACAACACTGCTCCCTCTCCTTTCTGCTGGAAAAGGATGATAAACAAAGATCATTAAATATTTCTGCACTCCTATCAGAATTTCCCCTGTTGCATAAACATTTCTGTGCTCAAACGTGCAACTGCATCTCCAGAATTTCAGCCACGGCCTGGAGTGCTCCTCTTTGAAGTTTAGATACACTGTCCAGCACTCCCCCTCCCCAGCCCACCACAGAGCTCCAGCCGACCCCCTGCCCTCAAATCCCACTTGCTCTCTCACTATGGGATTGGCAACCTGCAGACAGAAGCCCTGGGTAGTCACAAACAATTGGTAGAAATGTCTATCACTACTCCCTAAGTAACTTGTTCACAAGTTTCTACACAGAAGACAAAAAAAGCCCCAAACATATTTGCAGCCTCCTTAAAAGCACCTTACAGCCAGAAGAAAGGTTTACTTCCTCCATCCCCAAGTTTTGGATAGGAACCCCCAGCTCTTTTCCACCCTTGGAGCCCAGTTGTGACTTGAGCAATTAAAGCCCCCTATGTGCACCACCCTCTTGGCTAATTTTGGGGGTCTGACCCCCAGGCAGAGCCTGAGCAGCCTTCAGCCTCCCTCAGAGTGCAGGGGGTGCTTTAAACACCAGCCTTGCTCAATCTTTCCCTGCCTTTCCATGGACTCCTCCTGGATCTGTTTAATCTAAAGTGGTTTGCTCAGTAACCACTCTGCTTTACCTCTTCTGCTGGCAGCAGGCAGAAAGCACAGGGTGCTCCTCAGGGAGGAGGAAATGTCCTAATGAAGGTGTAGGAGAGGGAGGCCAAGTGTTTAAACAAGCAAGTAATGAGTTGGTATTGATGCTTTTAGGCAGCTTAAAGGAGGGCTGATACCAAAGGGTGAATGCACAGAGCTCCCACATAAAGCTTAGGTTGGAGCCCTTCAACTGAGAATGTGAGAAACCTGCAAGAAACTAAAGATTCTGTATAAAGAGGGACCTTAATACCAGACTGGGTTTTTTCAGGTTTAAGGGATTTCTTAATACTTCACACCACATAGGAAAAACTGACTCTTGCCTACACCAACACAGGTTGCCCAGAGAGATGGTAGATATCCCATCCCTGGAAACATTCAAAGTCAGACTGGATGGAGCCATGACTGACCTGATCTAACTGAAGATGTCCCTGCTCATTGCAGGGGGATTGGACTAGAGGGCCTTTAAAGGTCCCTTCTGACCCCAACTGTTTCGTGATCTTATAATTCTGTCCCTATAGTCTTCCAGGAAATTTGTAAAGTGGGTGCAGCATATGGAATGACAAATATATTTTAGAGATATTGCTTGTGGCAAGTGTGAGATAAACCAAAATTGAGAGATGAAAAAATTAAAAATCCATTCTCATCTGTTTTACTGCTGCTTTTATCTGAAAGTAATTTGCTAAAAAAAAAGTAGCATTTTGGAAACCACATTTAGAATCCTGCTGCCATTCAGTAGCTGGGTTAGGAAATGTCTCTGAGGAGAAAAAGTTTTGGTGGGAATCAAAAGGAAAAATATCAAACCCAGTATTTACTTTGGGCAAGAGCTGCAAGTGTGAATTCTGTGATACAGATGTGGGAAAGCAGGACAGAGACCTCCCAGCTCCCACAGGAGAGGGCAGCACAAAGGAGCAACCCAGGAGTCAATAATGCCATCTGCAGCCTCAGACTCTGCAGATGGGATAAAGTCTACAGTATGCACTATTGGAAATTATTATTTTAGCAATTTCTAGCTTATTCTGGGGGCTCAGCTTTAGACACTGCTTAATGAACTGGGCATAAGGTAAATCCATACTACACCTCTTGTTTTCAACCCCTTTAAGAAACTACAAAGAAATTAAGGAGGTCTGGGAATTCACTTGAAGATAAATGTTCCCTGTAAACTGTTACCTAATGACTCCATCTCCCAGGTCCTCGCAGTCTGATGCTTGTTCAATATAATGAAGATTTATGTTGCATTAAATAAACTGGGCAATAGCAGAGTCTTTTCTTCTAACTGTGCCAGCCCCACTATATCAGTTCTTGGGAGTCCTTTATTTACATTGTTATGAAAGAGAGTTTTGGAGAGGAGAATGAATACAAAGCATAACAGTCTATTTTTAAACAACTTGTCACGTTCAAGCTAAACAGCTTTAATCCAGGGCATAATATGCAATTTCTGACAACACCATAAGTTTCCCAGAAAGATGATAGATTTAGTAACCCAAAGACAAAGAAAGAGAATGAAATACATTACTATTTGAAAATATTATGAGGAAGAGATGATGGATGTATCTAAAGAATAGCTCCTCAGAAACAAGGTAAAAAGTTCACAGTAAACAGATTCACAATTGCTGGGTAGCAGCCACTTCTGTCATCTACTGTGGGCAAGTAAATGAAATATTAAAAATCAACATCACTTTATAGTTCACATAAAATATTGTCAAAAGCCAAACCCATGTACTTGTCCACAGTACAGTAAATAACCTTCACTTGAACTAATTTACCCATTGCAAGTTGGGCTGCTCGATGAACATCATAATCCATCAACACCAGGACAACAAGCACTATGTGTGTTTAATGTCTTTTTTCCCATATAATTAACCTTAACCCACGCTCCATGGCTGAGAGGCTGTATTGCTGCCTCCCATCCCTTCAGCTGGATGGATAAGTTTCTGCCCAGGCAAATTACTGTTGGGCATAAGGTAAAATTGCATTTCTTGAGGACAAAGTAAGTTTAAAATGTTAGCAAGAAAGAGAGTCCAGCAAAACCTCATTGAATACCAATGTTTTGTTAAATATTATGCCAGTGAAGCACATTTTATCCAAGAACTTGTGGCACCAATTTGTGCTCTTCCCTTAAACTTCTCCTACACATCACCCTTTTCCACTGACAACGTTTACACTGACATGTTCCATAAATCTGAGTCCATCTCTTCCTCCAAGCCAGAGGCTGCTGAGGCTCTCAGGGACTCTTTTTTTCTTGCTATATTGATCCAAAGAAGTAGCTGGGAACAGCATTCAAGTAAAAACCTTGGCCAAGTGAAATGAAGACCAATCCTAGTGGATCTTTAGACCAGAGGGTTTTTTCCCTTGCAAGCACGAAACAGTGAGCTGATCATGTTGTGAACTCTCAATCATAAATATTTAGGGTATTTTTAGGGAGTTATTTTCTAGAGGAACTCATATCTAACACATTGTGCTCTAACATGGGATTAAGTATTACACCAATTTTACACCACTCATGTGGTTGCACTTAAATTCTGGGGTTTTTTTTCTTTTATGAGCTTCAAATGGTTTAACTTGTTTCCCCTTCTTCCCTTTTGGCATTTTTCTAGTTGCTTTCAATATATCAGCATTTTTTTCCAGTTAAAAATGAATCAACCAGAAGAATGGCTTGAACAAATTGGTTGGTTCAGCCACTCTCAAAAAGTGGAAATTTTTTTTTTTCATATGGCTTCACTTAGAAGGAAGGAGAACTTTGCAGCAGAGCACCGTGGGGTCTGATACCAAGCACAAGGAAACTGCAGCCCCAGCCTAGCTGGCTGCTCCTGCACAAAGGCCAATTTACTTTCTTGTTCCCTGAGGAAAAGGTTTATGGTTCATGGGCAGAAGTCAGATGCTGAGATGCTTGCTCAGCTGATACTCATCAGGTATTCAAGTCAGGCTGCGGCTCCGAGACCGCAGATCTGAGATTAAACAGTTTTGGGTCACAACATTTTGTGTGAACCTTTTTGGCTTCGGATTCCAACAGATCCAAAGATTCAAAGCAAATACCAGATGCAGATTGGAAACATGCAGCACCTACAGTCTGCAGAAGTTTTCCAAATAAAACAAACAAAAAAGTAATATCTAGATTCATTTCAAATTTGGCCCAAGTGCCCCAAAAGCTCTCTGAAGTCCTGGGCAACATTATGTCTTAGCAAAAACCACCCAGAGAGCAACCTCTAGTTGTCAGCTGAGGAGAGCTCCTTGCAGTTCCATCCCTGATCCAGTTGCTTTCAAGGCACAAAAGAAGCAAGAAATTGTTTTCCTTCTTATACCTTCAAAAGCATCTTCCTCACAGAGCACTGGGGAGCTGTGCTCAACCCCCAGGAACAAAACATCCGCACCTCAGGACCTCAGCACTAAAGGTTTACAGCCTCAAACTCTTTACTTAGAGCTAAGATAAAATGGGGGTACTCCCAAACTGAGGGATATCCAGGAGGAGACAGGCTGCAGTTTTAAATTGTTCCAACAAGATGCAGCAGAGCAAATCCAAGCCCCAAATCTAACATTCAGCAGCACCAATAAAACCTGCACACAAGGTGTAGCAGCTTGAGATGACACAATATTTAAAGATCAGGGAGAAACTTAGGGTATTTAAGTGTATTTTTACTTGTAGCCAGAGAAGTCCCCTCTTACCCTGGGTGGATGCATGTTGCAAAAGAAATAAAAATAAAATTCAAGCCCATTCAAAGTGTGAAATGATACATGTGCACCCCCTGAAACCAAAGCTCTGATTATGCTCCATTTAAAACAACCAAGATGGTGCTACTCGCTCCATACTCTGGGTTCCCCACTCTCCACCCCTAAATAATTTTTTTCTTTTTTCCCACACCCAGGGACAGTTTCTTCAAACAGTCACGTGCATACAGCTCTTTTGTTTAGTCATCAGGGCACGAAGATAAACTGAATTTGAGATATAAATTAAGAAGTGACTGGAATAAAGCCACAACTGCACTTACATCAAACATGGGATTTTTCTTCTCTTGTTATGGCTGGTCTTACTCAGGCCATTTCCAGATAATACACTGGCACAGCTGCAGTGCAGGGCAGGAGCAGATGTTTTCAGTATACCCCCCTCTATTTTTAAAACAAGAGAATGCATATTTTGGCAGATGTGGGGGCTGCTATATGCAAGGTAAAAAAGTTTTCATGGCATATTTCAGTTTTCCACATCTGCACCGAGACAGCTGCTCCAGTACAAGTCCTGGACAGAGATGGGAACTTTGAACATTTCAGAAAGTGTCTATGCACAAACACGCACACATATTTGGTTTCATGTTTCTTTATGAGAACAGTCACAAGCTCTGTTCATCATCCTCATATTCTCCTACACACTTAAAACACTTAGAAAGATTCAAAAAAACATTCAGGTCACAATCTCTTCAGAGACTTACTGGTTAGGCAAGTCAGACATGGCTGTATCAATCTGGAAAATGAACTCAGACTCATTTTTCTTCTGCAGATACAAGCTAGAAATCCATGCAGTGATAGAGCTGGGGAACAGAAATGATGCCAAACTCACATTGCATTTGACTGAAATTCATGATCCTTATGTTATCTTCACCACCAGGTAACTGAAAGCAACACAACCCAGAACAAGAGATGAGCAAACAGACACCCTCGAGGTCTTTTTCCTGCTCAAATAATTTCTAACACCAAGTCTCCTCTATGAAGAATCAAGAAGTCATCAGCAATAAATTTATTCAGCAAATGAAGATGATGATTGCTCTACTCGAATCACTAAATCTGCCTCATGAAACACCAACCTGTTTACCAACACAAGGCATAGATGCACATCTCAGGAGCACCTCTACAACACGACATAATGGTGTATTTCTTGCAGAAATGAGATAATTTTCTTTTTTTCTAAGAACTGCAAGACACTTCTGTAAGGTAAGGAAGATAACAAAGCACTTATTTCTTTCTTCATCTTTCAGTTGCAATCTGACATTTAAACAAGTTTGACATGTTGGATTACAAAATCTCTTGTGAAAGATTCAGATCTGACACAAAGTACTTGGGTTTTGACGAATTGCATTTTTGGAGCAAGGAAGTACTCAAAGCTAATGCGTCTTATCTACAATCAGAATTAGCCATTCCAGAGCCAAGATCCCACAGAGAAAAAAAATAAAATACTCTTTGTCATTTTCAATATGTGAAAACTGAGAAGAGACACCAGCAAGTCAACACTTGGAGAGCAGCTGAATAACATGGTTTCTCAGATATCTAGAGAGGATCCCAGTGACTATAGAGAAGTGTATATATCGGAGACTTTAAGCAAAAACTCACATCCTTTGTACTTTTATGTTATTCTCACACTCCATAGTCTGTGGATAATGCCCCTTCTGGCAGGATTTTCCACCCTCATTGTTTCCCAGTTTCCTATGAAGGGGAGCCCAAGCTGCCATGTGCAAACCATAAAGCATCCAAGGGACAGGGCCAAGCACATCCTAAGAACACTCCCACAACCATCACAGTAATATCACCAAGAAAATTTGCTTCTATGTTACAAATCAAATTCAACAGAAAAATCAAAGTTTTCCTGTTTCCAGGCTCATCCAACACTGTACTTACATGTGACTATTTCAGCATCTCTAAAAACCTGTTAAATTCTTCCTCCTGTGGTCTTCAAAAGAAACATTTTTCTCCTGTGTAACCCTCTCTCCACCCCAAATCTCCTGCATACAGAAGGCATTTCCTCCACATTTGTAAGAACTATCTTGTTTTCTACACCTTATTCCACAAGCATCATCATCTCCATAAAGAGAGATCAGGAATAGCCTGTCAAGCAAATATGAAGTCAGCTTCTGGAGCTGTTTCTACTTCCATTATCTGCATTAACCCTTGACCAAGCCTGCATGATGCCATATGCTTCAAAAGACAGGGGGAAAGCACGCCTTAGTGAGACAGAACCCAAGGAAAACACAAACAGCCAAATCCCTTCCATGCAGATGAAGATGTTCAACGTAAGTAAAAGCTGTACAAAACAAAACTAAAAAAAGCACATCGCTTTATCACAATGACAGCAGTGTCACATAAATAAACAGCTCTAAGTTACAGATACTAACAAGGGTGTCTGTTTCAAAATGGTTTTTCCCAGTACAAAACATCCAGTGAAACTGCCACAGAGTCTTCAGCAGAGTTAAGTGATGGAAGTTTGACACAGGTGATCCTCCTCCCAGACACTCAAATTCATGTGTGAATTCATTCTGCCCTGAATTATCCAACAAGCAGTTAATCTAAGAATCAGACTAATTTAGGTTGGAAAAGACATCTAAGAACATTAAATCCAACCATTAACTCAGCACTGCTAAGTCCCTAAACCATGTCTCCTAAATGCCACAAAAAGAAAGCAGACCATCTGCAAACAGAGTTGCTGACCCAAAGAAAAAAAAGAGAGAAAAAAAAGTCTTCTCTCTTTTAAGTAGAAAAATATTCAGTAACAATGTGAACTTGTAAATACAATGTATATATGCCTCAAATATCCTCATTTTTGGTTTCTACTAAAAGAAGCCATTTTCAGAACAAGCAGGTAAATCTCAGTTTTGCCATAGAAGAATAAGGCTGGGGTCACCCTGAGATTTCTCCGGGTACAGCTGAGGGTGTCACCATCATGGGAGAGGACACAACATTTCTTGGCTTCTGGATTTTCCTTCTCCCTTCAGCTAATATGTTTGCAATAAATCTTACAGGAACCTAAGCTCTAGCTGTGCATTTAGGGCACAACTCAAATTCTTTGGAAATTATAACCTTTTGTGAAAGGGCAAGTGCATAACCATATATTTGAGGGATACAGTCTCTGCCTAATGGTGTGAGAAATTGTCTTCTTTATAACCAGAGTAGTTCTCTTCTTTGCAGTATTTCCAGACAGGGAAAGCCTGGAGAGCAGGTGATGAAGAGCACTGCAAAAGTAGAAGACTGAGAATGGAAGATCTGAGGGGGAAAAAAAAGAGCAAAGTAAATCAAAAGCCACAAAGAGTCTTCAAGTGTAATAAAATATCCCTACGCATCATGTCAGACCAGCCTTGCAAGGAGACACCTTCCTACTTAAGATACCTCCTGGAGGAGAGAAGTCAACTCTCAACCTTGTGGAAGCTTCCCATGTCGAGGCTGAAAGCATAATGGAAAAAAAGGGCAAGTGAAGTGATTCCAGTCCCAGAGCAGCAGAAACAATATACTTTGTTCTCACAAATTGGGACCAGGTAAGTTGGCACAATGTCTTTGGCAAAGAAACAATTTAGCCTCAAATTTGAGACCAGAGCAATAGTATTAGATCACTTACTCAGACTTAAGTTGTGAGCAGCTGTTTGGCTTTTATTTCACACAAAAGCTTATACTGTAAAAGGAATTCCTGGCCCACATTCAGATGCTATATTTGCTTATAAGCAGTGTTTCTTATTTGAGTCCTGATAATGCAATGAAATCAGTGATGAAAAATTTTTACAGGAGATGCAAAGGAAAAAAAAAAGTATCTCTTTAGAAGTACTTAGGTCTTGCTGTTTGCTAAAATTCTTATTTTAACTGTAAATATAATTAAAAGTACAAGTGTCTTCTCTCCCTGCTGACCTTGGGCAAACACCAGATTGACTGTGTGTAAACAGTTTGCTTTCCCACCCATCTGAGATCCTTCCAACAAAGGAATACATGAACTCTAATGAAACATACAGTTTCCATTGTATAGGCAGAACCAGCACATGCTACAGCCCTATTCTCTCCCCAGAAAGATTACTGTGTTTCCTGCAGCAAGTGTGAATGATCAGAACAATATAATCCCTTTTACTGCCATGTACCTGACCTACATTGCACAGCTTCCAGTAGAAATGAGATGAGGCAGTGGCAGTTAAAGTTGCCAGATGAGGCCTAAATGGCCACACTTATAAGCTCTAGTAAATAAAAGTAATTAATGACTAACTTAAGAGCAGCATTTGCGTATCCATTTAAAGAATTAGGCTTCCAGCCATAATGCTAATCCATGTCAAGTCTGAATTCAATTAACAAGCAGGAGCATGATGGCTAATACAAAGGAAGTGATTAGGAAAAAAAAAAAAAGAAAAAAAAAGAAGAAAACCAAAGTGCACTTTCAGGTTGGGTACAGGCTGCACAAGCCTTTGGGCAATCCCATGAAATACAAAAGTACTCCAGAATTTAATCACAACTTCCATCAGAAGGCAAGACAGCTCCAACCTAAGATTCCTGTCCACAGAGACATGAAGGTCCCCTTTGGCCATGGCCAGCCCTGCATGACCAGGCTGCAGACTGCAGCATCAGGGTGAAGGAGAGCTCACTCCAGGCTGGGAGTGGGGATGCTAAAGGATGTGGTTAGCAATGAGGCTGACTCCAAAACAGCTGTAGGAAAATCAGAATAAAAAAAGAGGTGTATCAGCACATATGAAAACAGAGTTAAGATACCAGAGAGGCTGCTGACACTTCCCTGGCACATGCCATGCCTCGGAGGTGGTTGGCTCAAGGTGGGGAACAGGGGCAATTAGTGAAATGGGATGAGCCAACACACACAAATTTGCAAAGGCAAACTCTGTTACAGCCCCTTTCTGCCATGTTTGAGGACTGCTCTGGCCCAGAATTCAGTGGCAATGGATGTTTCTATTGAAGTGCAAAGAGGAGATGATTTATTGCTCACACATCTGGGAAATGTTTCAGTAACAAGTTCATTTTAGACCAAAGTCTTCTGGGCCAATGTGTTGCTTCCAAGCCTCCTCCAAGCACGTGCCTCAGCCATTGCCTTTACGAGATGCAGGTACAGTGTGGGGCTCTGCAAGTGCACATTGAACCCACAGACTACCAAAAGGAACTCTGTAATTTGCTTAATCAGGTCATTTGCCTACTCAGCGCATCTTATTTGATGACCAGTCTGGTTTATCAGAGCTCACCAGTCTGGAAAACAGCTCAAAAAGCCATAATGAATGACCGACTTTGCTCAGCTGCTTCTTCCAGATGCTTAATTCATTACCAATTACTCAAATGCGTCTTTCAGAGGTACTTAGACCATTTTCAGCTCCAGAGTTTCAGTTGTCTATAAAGCAATAGGTCTATAAATCTTTTTACATGGCAGCCAAACCTATTTCCCACTTTAAAGTGAAAAAAGCAGGATCAATAGGAGAGAAAGGCAGCAGTGTGGGAGGTATACAGCATTTTTCTTTTTTAATAGTGGAAAGCATCTTGAGGATGAAATGGAAAATTTAAATTATTTCTGACAATCCCAAGGTGCACATTTTTACCTGCAGATACTTGAATTGTGTCACCTGTGCTTTTTAGAGATCAGCTAAACAAATGCTGGATTGCCAGTTTAACTTACCAAACGAGATCCAGGAAGGGTTCAAAGGTTTAGCAGAGATGAGGTATTGTTGCTCTTTAAACACTGAGATGAGATGAAAAGAAAGAGGCAATTATTCTGAGCAAAGCTATCCAATATGTTACTAACTTTGGATAAGACCATCAGTTTCCACTTGTATTTTAAAGAGTCCAAGTTTGGGAAAAACAGCGCAAAACATGGTGAAAGAAGGAAACCAAGCCAGAAATATGAAAGGGAAAGACAAGAAGCATCTGACTTTCTTTTGGTGTTAAGGACAAGTGCAGTGGTGGGATCGTACGGACCCAAGAGAGACAGCAAGACATTTTGGCACAGTAAGGGACAAAAGAGAATCAAGGAGGAAGATTTCACTTCTCAAATATGTCAGTTTGAGGCTTGATTTTGAAGCATTTTATGAGCCTTTTTTTTTTTTTTCCATAGACCACTATTTTCTTAGTCATGTGCTCTAGGTACTATACAAAGACTTTTGCCAACCCTCCAAGTCCACCTTGTTCTTGAAAGACAATGTAAAATGGCAGATTCCTCCTCAAAGTGAAGCAGCAGGGCTGGCCTACATCTTACATTGATTAATATACAATGCCAATTGTTGGATCTTTCCAAGATTTTCACTGAAATCAGACCTGGATTTTAAATGCAACACAGTAAGTCAAATCCTGCTTTCAATTTTGCTTTCTGGATTCCAGGATACACTTTTACACTACTGATATCCTGGATGTAATTTTACCTGAGGATCTAAAACTATTTCAAGAAGAAACCTTGACAGTCTTGCATGAACACAGATATATTGCCACTGAATTCTGAAATGGAGTTAAATGAAGCCTTTGAAAGGGCAGTTAACCACACAGTGAAGTACAGTAGATGGAAATTAACACTGAAAGCAGAAAAAAAAAAAGGAAAATCCTGCTGGTAAGGGGCAGAGTATTACAGCGTTTTCAAACCACTGCTTCAGATGGTGTTTTTTCTCCCAATAGATGAAAATTTTCTAGGACATCTGGCTCATTCTTCCAAGAATTGTGGTGTAATTTGATTATTCATCAATATTCATAATCAGCCTTTCAGCATTTACTGCACCCATAGCTGAGTAATGCAGAGCCCATTTGTGTTGCAGGCCAGGACTTTGAGGGATTTAGGGAGTACTAAGCAATGAAGCTCAATCTGAAGTTGAAACCAAATCCCAATGTTTCCACACATTGTAGGCTTCAGAAAACATTCCAAAAATTCCCACCCTAAGAGTAGAAATACCTATACATCCAACGGGGTTTGATAGAAACTAAATATGGTTCTGTAGAACTAAGGTAAGAACTTAGAATAACAAAAAATGGCATTTCCCATTTCCCCTTCCCTCCTCCCAAATTGTTCAACAGTCTCAGAATCCATTCTGGATTTGGATTTTCCAGATAATTAGAAAGACCACACAGCCAGAGTAAATTCCCAAAGCACATTTTGCTTTGCAACCACAAGTCCCATTATGTTAGTGCTCCTCCCACTCAGCTCCATCCACAGCTGTGCATCCCCTGCAAATCCCACCCCCACCAATGGCAATGCTGCCATGCAGCAAGAGCAGGTATTTCACACCACACAGCCCTCAGCCACTGCAAAAAAACACCCTAAATTAATCTGATGCAGAGCAATGACATCTATTGAACTGGTGAGCAAGAAATCCAGTCCCCAGCAGGGGACTCCTGGGCAGCCCCGTGTCCCCAGGAAGCATCTCCTGCCACAAAGGCACCTCAGGAGAGTCCTAGGTTGTGTGGGACACCACAGCCACATAGGTGTGAGTGGTTGCACAGACCCATTACCAGGAAGCCCACTGAAACCATGGCTAAACCTTGTCCTAAACCAGGCTTTTATCTGGGAGGGAGAGATTCCCTTACCCAGAGGCAGAGGTGCAATAACCCAAGTTTCCTGGGTGAAAGCAAGCTCTGAAGAATGACATCTGGTTTCTGCACAACTTGGCTGTCAAAACTCTCTCTTGCTGATGTTTCTGTTTCTTATCTTCTTGCTTGTGTTTGGAGCTCAAACAAGCCCCAGCTGAGTGAAGGAACTGGCTGCTGCAGGGGTCAGCCCCCACGGCCCCTCTGCACCCTGGGTCCCAGGCAGGGAACTCACCCAGGCACCTTCCCCCTGGCGAGTCCAGTGCTGGGCACCATCCCGAGTGGCACAACCCACCCTAACCCCTGGCATTGCTTCATCTCTATTTTTCTCAAAAGTGACCCATAGTCTTCCTCTTGGAGATGAAAAAGAAAATCTTATTTTCAGTCACTACTCTGCCACTTCTCTCCTTTTCCCAGCTCTCTCTAAACCCCTCCTGCTGCTGACAAAGATTTTTTCCCACCTTCATTTTCTTCTGGCAGTGTTGAATTATATGTGTTTACATTTGCTGCAGTACCATAAAGCAGAGTAAATTTTGCAAACACTCTGCCTGAATCCATATAATAATAAATCAGATCTTCCAAGAAACTATGTGTCATTTGTATAAAACTGGAATGTTTAAACCCCCTCCCCAAATTATCACAGCTGCTTCTCCCCTCCAGCAGCTCCTCAGCCACCTCTGAAAGCTGTTATTGCTCTGACTGACAGGGGGACATCAACAACCCAACACAAACTGACTGACTGACAAGCCCCATTCCTTTTAAAACTGACTTTGCTTGGTAAACCATTTAAAACATGTCAAACAATTCAACAGTTCCCTGTGAAACAACTGCCAACTCTGTTCCCTCTGGAGAAGGTAATTATCTTATTTATAGGGGTTGGGGAACAAATGCTGAATTTCTTTTCCATAATAATTTATTAATTGTTCTCATATTGAAAAATCTACTTCGGTAAAATAAATAAGATCCAGCCCTTGCTCATATTGCTGCAAGAAAAATTTATTTTGCAGAAGTAGGGCAGTCCAGGGCAGGAGCCAGCTCTCACTTGTCCACAAACTGAATGGGAAACTGTAGAAGGCAGCTAGGAAAGAGTACCTTCACAATGGGGAAAAAAAGAAAAATATAGTCCCAGACTACAGATATTCATCACAGTTCACTCTGAGCATTTATTGTGCTATTACTGTTACAGCAACCAGGAGACTTTTATCAGTTTTGCAGAGTGCAGGCATACAAAGCTCCTGTTCTAAAGACACTGCTATTGGATATACCTACATGACAACAAAAATGAGTCTCAGTAGTATAAAAAAAAAAAGGATAAACAACAACTCACGTATGAACATAAATTTCCCATGGTCACTTAACTTCAGCAGTAGTGACTGACTCTGATTTTATTGTATGGTTTTACAACCATGAAGGAGAATTCACTCAATTGTGTAAATGCCACCTCTTTTTTCAGTTCTCAAATTATGAAGAGGTGCCTTTGAAATTTCAGGGGTTTTGCCTGAAAAAGCAGAGTTTGGTGCTTATGTGAAGGGTAATTTTATGCTTTTAGAAAAAAAAAAGTATTTTAAGCTACAGCAGGAAATTGCAAGCAACTAATGTAAACTGAACACTTGACAATCACTAGAAAATATTTACTCTAATGTAACTATAACTGCCCAAAGGAAACAAACAAATGCCAGAAACACAACTTAAGTTGATGGAATGAGAAATAAACACAAAAATAATGGATGAGTTCAGCCCCAAACCTTCGTGCACACATGTGGAGCAGTCCCTTCTCCTCCAGTGCTGTTCCTTCTCCCTGGTCCTACCAACAGACTCCACTGCAGAGGTGCCCTGGGATATGTGAGTGCCTTCATTTAAGCCATTGTAAACCTCTAAGTTTGGCTCCAAGCTGCCCCACGGGAAGTGTAGACTACATGGTAAAAAAAATGTCTTCACTGAAAGAATGGTCAGGCATTGAAACAGGGAATTGCCATCCCTAGGAGTGTGGAAAAGAGGTGTGGATGGGGCACCTGGGAACACGGTTTAGTGCTGGATTAATGGTTGGACTCAATCTCAGAGGTCTTTCCTAACTGTAACAGTTCTGTGATTCCAGGATTCTAAAGCATTTTCTCATTTGAGAAGGTGATGATGGAGCCCAGGAGAGAGAAGTAGCTCATGGGGACACCGTAGGAGCTTGGCCCCCCTGAACACTATGGGGGGCACACTCAAATCCATAAAATTCTCAGTTTGGAGCAACTGCAAACCCAGTGCTGCTTGGTTGTTTCACTGATGGTGCTGGAGAATCACAGAATGGGTCAGGTCAGAAGGGACTTCAGTGGGTCATCTAATCCAAAGCCCTGCCCAAGCAGGGTCATCCCAGGGCACAGGATTATATGTGGACAGTTCTTGAATATCCCCAGTGAGGGAGACTCCACACCCTCCCTGGACAATCTCTTCCAGTGCTCAGTCACTGTGCTCTGAAGCTCTGCCTCATGTTCAGGTGGACCTTCCCACTCATCAGTTTCTGCCCATTGCCTCATTCTATTGCTTGGTACCACCAAGAAGAGCCTGGCTCCACCCTCAACACTCTCCTTTCAGATACTTACATGTATTTATGCTTATATACATTGAAATCATGCATTTTATGGGGCCACAAAGACCCACAGCTCATACTACTCCTGAATCAAGTCCACAAACCCAGAGGGTTTCTTTTACACCTGAAAAATAAACCTGAACTTCTTTTAATGGGTGTTTAAACAGAATCACTGTGAAAACCTGAGAAATGACTGATACTTTATTCCTGAAGTGCTGCTGCACCATGGCAGCAGCTCCTGCCCAGAGTTAAGAAGGTGATAAAACACTCATGCTGAGTGCAGCACAGACCAGCATTGTCTCTGGTTTTAGCCCTTGTTGACAGTGGATGAAATCCAGATTTGGAGCTGTGCATTCAGAAACTGCAGCTTGCTTTTGGAGCCTGAGCCATTGTGCTCTGCATTTAGGTGGAAACCCTGCTAGTGGAATGTATGGCAGCATGGCAAAGGGGACACGAGCACCAAGCCACCACTCTGGACTTACTCCACAGCATGGACAGTCCAACCAGCAATCCAGAGGTACCCAAACATGAGGTTAAGGCTGGCTTGGTTTTGCTTGTGGGAGCTTCATACCACAAGCTGCTTAATTTCACTCCATGTTTTTGTCCTGCTGTCTTGTTCTGGAAGCTTTGCAGAAGCTGTTGGGTCTGGGATCTGCACTTTGCAAAACCGAGGAACTTCCACCTTGTCCAGTGAAAGGCAGAGCCCTTTCAGCAAGTCCCTTGGACATCGTGGCCATGTGCACAGAGCAAGAGCCAGCAGAAGAAATTAATTCAGCACATAAGGAACAAAGGACATCAGGACTGCCAAGAGAAATATTAACTTTTCTCAAATGTGTGTTTGACATTGGTTTAATCATATTAATTTGCATACAATGCACATCTTGCACAAAATTGGGTGAACTAATGAAAGTGGGTAATTTCAAAGAGCTAACAATGTCAGGGCACAAAAGTTAGTTTTTCATCATAAGACTTCAGGTATTTGAGTCCCCACAAAGCAAACAAAACAGGATCAGACAAGCCTAGAGCACTATCACTTCCCAGCTAATCCCACATAGAAATCTGTGCTGAGCACAGGTAGCAGCTCTATCATCCATCCCTCCCCTCTCCACCAGCTCAAAATTCCTGAAAATAACACAGCCCATTTGAAAATGCCCAGTATGAAAGATGCTTGACATATTTTCATCTGCATCCTCATTTACAGCAGCCCCAGACTCGCAGTCGTGCCACACTAATCCCCAGTTCAGCCATCCCCAACCTCTGCCTTTGCCGATTACCCCAACCCTGACCCGCCGAGCAGTGAGATTTAATCCTCCCCTGAAATGCTTCCAAGCCAGATTCAAACTGCCAAGAAAAAGTCCACATTCCTCAATTTCAATCACCCTTGGCTATATGCTTTGTTGGCTGAATTATCTTAATAGAAATATGTAAGTACTCGAATGTGAATGCATGTTTATTCCCCACCTCTGGAGAGAAACCTGCCTTGCCCTACAGCCATCACACCCCAGGGAGCCCTTTCTCGTCCTTGTGCACTGGAGATTTGCAGATTAATCTCACCTAATCAGCTCTTTTCAACCTGGCAGCACAGACCATTCAAAACAGCTTTTCTGCATTAAAACCAAGATCTGTTTCTAGACATGATCCACCACTTCCATACAGGTCACTTGAAGTTTGCTCTACATTTTTCTAGAAAGGAGGGAAGATGTTTTCTCTGTTGGACTTTGGACACACTGAGTATCCCAGTACATGCCCAGAAAAACCTTTTTGCAGCCCAAGTCGAAATGGGCCCTCATTTTTACCAAATATTGGTAACACTCCTCCGTTTCTCTCTCCTTCAAACTCCTTGGACAAAGATGTTGAAGGAAAAGAGCCCAACTCTTTTTGCCAAGGGATGCACAGAATCCCTCTGTGCTTCCTAACACAGATGGTTTCCAAGAAAAAGTCACGTACAAACAACATCTGCAAAACTACTATAAGACTTAGACCTCCACAGCATCCTAAACAGCTGTCTGCCATAGAATAAACAAATATTTTTCTTGTTTTATGTCTAGCAGTACATTTTATCCCAGAGATCTACAGTGGCAACTTCTGGGAGGAAGGGAGGAGTAGTGTTGGGGGAGATGGGAAGAGAGCTGGGACAATGCCCTGCTGAGAGAAGCAGTAGCTCTTGTGTGTCCCAAATTGTGCTTTTGGCTCTAAATACAACTTACCTTTTTAAAGGTGGAGAAGACTAGCTATTAATTAAAAACAAACACTGATGATCATGACATAGATTGAAAGTACCAGTGGGGCATTGGGCTGCCTGGTAAAGAAAGATATCTTTTCCAAATACTGTCTTTAAAATTTCACTCACTCCACAATAAAATCATTGTTTCATAATTAAAACATCCCAACCCTTCATATAAAAAATCCCAACTTCACTAACTTGAGGGGCACAGGTCACTGCAGCTGTAGAGTGCTCATCACAACAGGAATTTCTTCATGCCCTAGACAAAGGGTTCATACCAAAAGAACTGGCAGCATCTCCATTAAAATGAAATGTTCTCCTTGCCTTTTTTGTGCCACACGCAAGCTCCCCCACTAAGTTTCAAATTGGTTTTTAATCTAGTTATTAAATTAAGTGTCTTTTTTATCTTAGAAAAAAGTTTTATTTGTTTATAATTTCTTTTAGAGCCAATGTAAGAGGTCAAATAAATTCCAGATGACATCCAGAGTCTTTTGTATTTGAATTTTTTTGTCTTTTCTTTTGAAATTCACAGAAAGGAACACGTAAAGAACACAAGAAAATGCAATGATCTTTAAATCCCTGGATTTTCATCTTTTGCTTGCAACAGCAGCACTGTCATGGTAGGATCTGGGCTACATAACACCAACTTCTGTTAAACAAGACTTAATTATTTTTCAACCTGGCTCACGATACCCACTAGTTCTTACTATGCCACGGGCTGAAAATCATAGGGTAATAGGAATTGTATCAGTCATATCCAAAGGTTTTTCCCACTTAGCAGTTGTGGCCATGAGGATAAGAACTGGGGATGTGGAGAAGCTACAACACACCAATGGCAATCCCAACGAGCACATATTATATTGCTTATAGTCTTAATGCTCACAGTTCCTAATTTTAGACCTCTAAGTCAGTCCATGGAAGTGCTGCACACATTTTAACCAAGACCTGATTCCCTGACAATAATCACAGTTCAAACTAACTAGCACAACTCCTGGAAGAGGCAATAGGTTGCATCTTAAAACAAGTCAAGACTTAATCCAGACTTAACCAAAATCATTTGGCAGTATAGGAGCACGGAGGACACTCTCCCTGTCAGGTCTCCTTGACCACAAAGGTCTTTGCCCCATGGCCAGCTGACTTTTAAGATTGCACCACACATTTTAATACAACAAGATTGAAGCTCAGGATCAAATGCTGGAGGCTTGGAAATAAAATATTAATTAAAAAAAAATATATTTTCCTACTCTGTTGCTCTGCCTGCAAACAGACTACAAAGGCTTTTCCTTGTTCAGAACTGCTGGTTTCCCAGCACTGACAAATTCTGGCCTCAGCTGTAGCTACTTCAAAGGCAATAGATATGGCTCAGAGAGAAAACAAAACTGGAAATAAAAACGATGCTGGCATTTCAGCAAAATACTGGTCACTTAGTGAGAAATCCTTGGGATCTCTGAATTAATTTTAGATTGCTTGAAATTTATCTCCCTGAATCTTTTTGATGCATCCCATTTTCTGCTGTGAATTTCTCCACATGATAGCTCTGTCTCCACAATCCCTGAAAATTAAAAAAACACAAATCAAACTGCCTTTTCACAGTCAAGCAAAGTATAAGCCAAATAACTTGAATTCCAAGCTTTCATTTCAAGGGAAGAGTTGTCATAAAATTATCACTAGCTCAAACCATGTATCAGTTCCAGGACTCCTTCCAGGACAAGAACACAGGTAAATACTGGGAATACTGAAATGAGAGTCCCAGGGAGGCTTTGGCAGAGCAGCACCTCTCAACCCTGTAGGGCCACACACAAGGCTCAGCTCCACCTTCCCTGTGCAAATGGGGGTTTAACTTAAAGGAGGCTTGGGCACAGAGCTAGTTTTGTGCCAGTCTGCTGCATTCTTTAAGGAAAATTTGAATTGAGTTTCCTTCCCAATTCCTTCTCATTTTTTCTCATCTCTTAAGAGCAACAATTTCAACAGCACAGCACACCACACCACACCACAGGAGCTTCAGATCCATCTTTTCATAAAGCATTTATATGGACAGGCAGGCAAAAGTACACATTTTAGATAATGTAATTTTTTTTCTCTTCACTCTGATGAAATTTGAAACTAATTACATCCATGTCCATGTCTTAAACCACGGGCACAACCAAGGAGCTAAGCTGCTACACCTTCCAAGTCTTTCCTATGTTTGATAGCCCCAAGCTAATCAAGTCAACAGTAGAAGACCAAAGATGAGTCTTCAGATCACAGTCAGGTATTTGCTGTCTCCTCAAGGGATGAGTCTCAGCCACCTCAGATAGTCCCTCCTGGGCTGTACAAAGGACAGCCAAACCCTCTCCCGTGGGCATTGGGTGTTCTGGTTCCACCCAGCTGGGGGGAGAACAGATGATGCCTTGGGGCATGGTCCAGGAAAGGGAAGGGAGGAATACTGGGAGTTATGAACACAGTTTGAGGATGTAGCTCTTAAAGTTTGCCAGATTTCTCCACAATTGCATGCAGCAGGTAAAGCTGCTGGAGTCAAATAACTGCAAAGATTAATTTCCTGCTCTGTGGTGGAGATGGTGCTGACTGGCCAGGTTTAGGGAAACCATGAGCACGTCAGCTAGATCATAAATTGGTTTAAATACAAGAAAAATTATCTGTTGGCTGGCAGGGCTTAATGCACAACAAGCTGTCTGGTGTGGACACAAATTAATCACACCCCAAAATGGACAAAGCCTCACAGAATGTCTGCATACACGCAGGCATAACAAAAAAATTGAGATTTCATCAAACTGGATGAATAGCCTAGAGCACAAGGCATCATTCTTATTTCCCTGCTGAGCATTTTAAATAGGTAAATGGTATTTTCATTGCTGTTATGATGAAAGCCATTAAGTTCAGCTTGCAGTTCCTAAAGAGGAGATTGATGGCAGGGAATCAAGAAGCACATGAGATCAAATGAGACAAGATTAGGTGCCAAAGCCTGAATTGCAGTATCCTTTTTGACTTACATTTTATGACTGTTAAACGAGCAATAACCAATCAATTCTTTGTTTGACTTGGAGAATTACCATTTCAATTCCTTTCTCATGTTGAGACAGCTCTCTCTTCCAGTGCTGGATGGTCACAGCCACAAATCCTGCCTCAGAGCTACTCCAGAACATTCACGGGGACCACACCACTGCACTATTCCCTGGATCATGGCATTTTTAATCTGCTTCTGAACATACTGCAGAATGCAGAGATTAAATTAGTGTTTAATCACTGCTACTTATAGAACTTGCTTTATTCTTAGCCACTCATATTTGACCACAGTAGAAAGCACTAACTGTGCCAAATGAATATTTTACTTAAAAAAAAAATAAAGATACTTATAAATAACTAAACAGACTCAGTTTTCAAAGGTTAAATCTAGCATTTAATATCAGATTCTTGGAATTTCCATAGAGCTTTTCATGGGAAGAGATCAAAGAACATTTATACAATATTATTATTCATATTTTACATACAGGGAATGCAACTCCTAAACATGTGAGATGTTCACCCAATAATAGCAGTTATGGCCAGGAATAATGTAATTTTTTTTTATTTTCACTTCAAAAGACAACTCTCATCCTGGGGACCAGCTGGAATGCTTGCACTGCTCTGTTCACCCCTCTACACGTTCTATTGCTGGGTAAACTTATTTAACTAATCTATTCCCTTCCAACTAAATTCTAGACACAAAAAACCCTCTTGAAAGCAAGCAAATTACTCATTTGCAGTCAATCTTCTGCAACTACCTTTGCTTTTTACATTCTGATCTGATTGCTGAAAACTCAGGGCCATGATTAATGAAAAAGCACCAAAACTACTCAGTGTTTTTATTTTTCAATCCTATATGTGAAATGACTATTATTCTGCTGATTCATCAGTGTTATGACACTGCTTCTGACCTTCAAAGCATCCATAAGAGGCCAACATTGTTTCAGGTGGCACTTCTGTCATAGGAAACTGAGACCACAACCATTGCCTTGTCCAAAGCACGGAGGCCCAGGTACCAGAAAGAAAGTAGGGGTGTTTCCCAGTGAATTTTTTTGACTTAAAAAAGTAAACAGCCAAGAATTCAACACCAGCATTTGCATTTTCCAATTAAAAACAGTTTCAAAGTTGACACTGTTCTTAATTTTGTGGAAAATGTTTTCCCACCTTTCTTTTAAAATAAAAAGTGTCCAAGGCAGACAACATATTTATGAAGACATCCTGCTCTTCACTATGTGGACATGCAAGATCTCAGCAAATATCAACAATATTCCAGGAGAGATATGAGCCAGAAGTGACCATGTTTCAACATCCTACCAGCACAGATCCAGCCAAGTCTTTGTGCTGGATGATTTAAATTTGATTTATATTTGCTAGAGGAGAAAAGACCAGGGAAGATGCGATCCACATTATATTTACCCATCACCATGGGTCTTCCCTCCTCCAGTAAATCTAAGACACTTTACTGAGCTCTTTCCCAGATCCATTGAACAGCCTTAGAAAAAGCAGTCTTCAGAGACAAAACTGAATTTTCACTCCCATCTTACAGTACTGATGCTGAAGCAAATGCATCCATTTTGACTAAAAAAATCCAAGCAGCACATGGGCTGTTTAGAGCATTTTCATAAGATGACCACATTGAATTGATTTCTGGCATTAAAAAAGGCCCTAAAAGCTTGAGCAGCAACATGCTTCCACATTCCTTCCTCCCTAGTAACGAAGATGGACAGTGACAAACATCCATTCTGCATGAGGTACACATTAAAAAAAAAGAATTTATCTGGACTTAATCGAAACTTGTCTTCATACCAACATGAAGCAATGCCTTGAGAACAGGGCTCTTTACTAAGAACATTTTTCTTTTTACCTTCAACTGATTATGGTTTCCTTGCTTTTCAAACACTAGCTTCAAGCCATATGTGTCTCCACATCAGTTTATCTGCTGCTTTCAACTTCTATCAGCCCCTGTTTTTACTCAAACAGGAAAGAATACAGAATGTTCTAGTTAAAGTCTATTTTTGAATATAATAAAGCTATGCAAGCCCATTTCCATTTTCTGGTGTCTCCAGCAAACAGACTACCCAAGTTCATTAGGACGACAGCTTCTTGGCAATCAAGTCATTTTTCATTGTGTCTATAAGAACTTATTTCATTAATCCTTTGGCTCTCTCACAAAACCCCATGCTCAGCACCAAACAAAAGGACACACATTCTGTCA